>PVIJ01000764.1:117965-249479 GCA_004024925.1 Scalopus aquaticus
ACACACACACACACACACACACACACACACACCCCTGAAAGCTGAAATTTAACTTTGGAAAAACAAGACTTTCCTCACTGTGGGGAGTGTACTCTGATATTTTCCATTTCATAACCCACTAATTCATGGTGGATTTGAAAAGCAGAACTCTAGAGGACACTACTATTGCTTTCAGAGTTTGGAAAACTGAGTCACAGCAGTGTTGTGATTTGCTATGAGCTAGCAGCGTACAAAGCCACCCCAAGTGTTTTCCCAAAAAGCAAACTAGCAGAAGAGCAGACAGACCAACTTGATAACAGACCTGCTTCCACATTATAGCTGCTAGAATTCTCATCATTTAGATTTCATTTTCCATTTATCATCATTTTTAATACCTTTCAAATTTTCAAACATGCCTGTTACAAGTTAAACATCACAGAAGTTAACAGTGAATAGGTTGTAAATTAGTTGTAACTTGATGGTTTATTTTGGCATCTTTAAAGGAAGAAAGAAAGAACACATTTTTAGACCTCAAGTGAGACATTAAAATCATCATGCCCTTGGCTTAATCTTAATTTTTTGTGTGTGCTTTACAATAACAAATTCCAGAGCTGTAGTAAAAATGGTTGCTTTTAAACACCATGTTTGTTACATCACTTCTGAAAAGTTTATTTTTAACTTTGCCTCCACTTCAAAGAAACATCTCATTTCAAGTTAATCTCATTGCCAAATGTTTCCATTAATTTCTGAACTTGACCCTTCTGTGGGACTTGCCGCTGCTGTCCAATCTCTTCTTGACACTCTCCTTCTCTGGCACCCATGACATCATCAGACATCTTCCTAGAATGACTATCCATCATCCATCCATCCCTTAAGTGATGTTGGTTCCTAGGACTATTTTCATCCTTTCTTGGTCTATTCACACTGCCTTACAGACACCAATACACTCATGGCTTCAACCACCACCTTACTCTCCTCTATCCTGGATCTCAACTCTAGGTTCTTATATTAGTTACCTATTGGTCATTTCAGGTGCTGTTCCATAGGGCACCTGAAACTCAATGTGCTACAAAAGTTGGATTCCTATTTTTTCTGGAAACCTATTGTGTGTTCCTTCTTTAGGAGAATGGTACCCTGCCAACCCAAATCTTGACATTCTTCTAAACAGTCTCTCTTCCACATCAAATCAATCACAACATCCTCCCATGTGAACCTTGAATGCATGTCTGCTTTTAATAATCACTAGCACTTTTTCCTCATCCATTTCATGGTTATCTGCAATAGTTCCCTTCGCTAGGCTCTGTGCTCTGGGCCCTCTATCAGCATTCCATTCTCCTATCCCCATAAAGAAACTTTTAAACACTTCAACAAGTACAAAAGGTCCATAAATAACTGTTAGTGTTCAGTGTTGGTAAAAAAAAAAAAAAAAATCCCCAGGGTCTTCCTGGTGGCACAACGGGATAGCACAGCGCTATGGAGCTGTCTGCAGCTGCAGCGCAAGTTAGACGCTTGGCAGGGAGATTCCCACATGGCACAGCAGACCTCTCCTGCCTTGCCCCCTGCTTCCCTCAGCAGTGTATTTCTGTCGATCTGCCTGTCCTGCTCCCCACTCAGTCTCTGGTGAATCCTCTCAACACCCCACACCTCTGGCCTGCACCCCAGCATTGTATGCATAAATAAATACATCTTAAAAAAATCCCCAGATACCTGACTTAGGACAAAAGTCAACATTTGAATACCAAAGTCATTTTATTTACTTAATATGGTATTGAACATGTTCATTAGTAATGCCTGCTAATTAGTAACTAATTAAAGAGCAATCGAATCTTGGAATAGCTGTTTACAAAATCTTATCTATTTAATGAGGTAGATAAAAATAGCATAAAGTCAGCATACAACTATTTTTTTAATTTAAGAGGCATGCATTACATTTCACAGTATATATTCTTAAGCACTTTACAATTTAGTTCCCTAATAAAACTTGAATAATAGAATGAAAATATTCCAAAAGAGAAAACATAATGAAATGCTTTATCAACTTTCTTGTTAATGAAGAAAGTACAAATCTACTACAGCTGTTGGCCAGAAAGTTCTATAGTAGAGACTTACTTCTCAAACCGTTCTTCATGAAAACAAAATACTCAACAACAACAACACACACAGAATGAAATTTAATCCTGCTCCTAAATTATTTTGATGTTATTAAATTGAAAACTACTGAGTAAAGCCATGAAGGTGACATACAGCAGGAACCGGCCGCCCTACTGGGCTACCCATGCTTGTTTTGTGTGAGCTAAAGACAAATTATATCTATCGAACAGAAAGCAAAATTACGTTGAAAATTAACAACAATGAAATCTGCTGACTGTAGACTCAGACCTAAAATAAGTTTGCTTTCGTTTTTTATCAAGTTAGCTTTCGTTATTCCAATGCCTCAAAAATCTCCTGTTTCTAAAACTGCACACAGAAACTAAGTTTTATCATTCCATAACCAAATTACCAGTATCATCTCTGACTTGCAGTCATTCTTTTACTGTTTCTTGATTCTTTTCAACCTGATCACTACTGTTACACTACATATCCATGCAATGGAAAATACTGTACCAAAAAAAAGATGACACATATCATTCTGGACAAAACCAGTGCATAGAAGTGCTGGAATGTCATCAGATTCATCATGTAGAAAGTTACCTCTACTAGTCTAATTCAGATGTTAAAAACCTATAATCTTATTTGAAATAACTGTAAAATATATAGAAGAAAACATAGGCAAAACACTACATGACATACATCTTAGTAACATTTTAAAAGACACATTCCCCAAAGCAAAGATAGTGAAGGAAAAGATAAACAGCTGGGATTACAAAATAGAGCAAAATAGACATTCGCCAAAACAAATAAACATCTCACTGACTGGGAGAAAATATTTGTACTCCATACAACAGACAAGGGTCTGATCGCAAAATTCTACAAGGAACTCGCACAACTCAACAAAAACAAAGCAAAAAGTCCAGTCAAAAAATGGGCAGAAGAACTTAAAAGACACTTCTCCAAAGAAGAAAAGCAAATGGCAAACAGGCATATGAAAAAATGTTCAACATCCCTCATAATCAGGGAAATGCAAATAAAAACCAAATAAGATACCACCTTACGCCAACAAGAATGACACACATTAAAAAAAAAAAAAACAGAGAACAAATGTTGACAAGGATGTGGAGGAAAAGGAACGTTCCTACACTGTTGGTGGGAATGCAAACAGGTCCAACCTCTATGGAAAGTGGTATAGCAGTTTCTCAAACAACTAAAAATGGAGCTTCTGTATGACCCAGCAATTTCACTCCTAGGAATATACCCAAAGACACAAAAACATTAACCTGAAAGGTCACATGCACACCTATATTTATTGCAGCACTATTTACAACAGCTCAAAAGTGGAAACAACCCAAATTCCCAAAAACTGATGACTGGATCAAGAAGATGTGTACATGTATACAATGGAGTACTATTCAGCAATCAAAAATGGTAAACTAACGCAATTCTCAGCAACATGGATGGAGCTAGAAGGGATCATGCTCAATGAAATAAGCCAAAAGGAAAAAGAAAAATATTCAATGGTATCACACGAGGAATATATGAGAGCCAAATGAGAAATCAGAAGGAGAAAATAGCACACAAAACATAAACAAAAGCAAAACCTAGCAGGCAACCACAAATAAGAGACATTCTGCAGGGGAGGGGGAGGAAGAGAGACCAAAATAGGGGAGAAAAGAGCACAAGGGACTATGGTGATGGTTCACGGGTGAATTGGTGGTGGGAAACCTACGGGGGATACACAATAATGTAAAGGATATAAATTAAACTGTATAAAAAATAAAAATGAAAAAAAAAATAGTGTCTGTAAATGCATGTGGGTACTAGCTGATTGAAAGAGTAGATGTGGCCTCTTGTTGCCCTGCTTTGTTTCACAGATGATGTAGAGTACATGAAAAGGGGTATTAAAATGCACTTTTTAATAAGCACAATCCATAGCAATTTACAAAGTTAATTTGACCATGGCACAACCACCAGATGAAGACATTGTTGCTCCTGCAGTTCTGAGTCATTTGCTTCTACACTTAAATTGAGAAATTCTCATAGTTGTCAGGTAATGAAACTGCCTTGTAATTAGAAGTTATCATAAAGTATCCAGTTCATCACTTGACTGAACTAGGTCCCAGATACTAGATACAAGGCATGCATTAGCAGGGGCACTGTGTTGCCCATCTCAGAAACAGATGTTCTTCTAAATAGTTGTGTTCGTAAGCTACAAAGAACTTCTCCATATAGAGAAGAACACAGGAAAGGCACACTCCTGCCGTCATACACAGGCTCTGCAGTCACCCTTTAGGTTAGATCTCTGACTACCATTTACTAGCTATGTGGTGGGCAAATTAAGTTACTTAATCTTTAGGCCTTAGATCCCTTATCAATAAAGGGGAATAAAACAGGTTTGTTTGAAAGGTTAATTTTGGTAATATATTTAAAGTTCTGAACAAAATGTCTGACAAATAGTACAAATTACTACAACTATAATACTTGTAGATCAATCCAGACATGGGATTCTATGTCCTAGCTACAAAAAGATAGTGTACTAAGGTTCTGCATTCAAATGAGATGTGAAGTCCAGGCTATCAAAATGGTAATCCTAAATTGTTCATGCCAATATTTTTGAAGTGACCATATTTTTAAGAGCCCAGGCATCCATAAAGCTGATTTGTGTGGAAGCTACACTGGCAACATGTAGTATGACCACTCCCAGGAGGGGCTGCCATTGCTTCTCCCAAAAGATGCCAACCAAACTTCTCAGTTCAGAGCTATTTATCACTAGAAGAGATGCCCCTTCTAGGAAATCAGTAAAAGGTATCCAAACTCCAAAGATGTGAAAACTGAGCAGAGGTAGTATCTTCAGACAGGATCCAGGTACTACATGAATTCAACTGCAACCTAGAAGTGTTTGTTTTCTAAAAAAAAAATCAATCACTTCCATAATCAAGTAGTGTAATCTCCTTAGTCCATCCCATATATTGGTTGACCCATACCAATTAATCATTAAGAGGTCAGAATTTGTGATAGGCAATCAAACAAATCCATTGCTTATAGTCAATTCTCAAATGACCTGGGAAAACCTGAACCTTGGCAAAATCTTGCATCTGCCCAAGTTTAGCAATAAATGACTGGTAGTGACGAATGCTAATAACAGTAATTATTGAAGTATATTCTAAAAAATGTACCTTTAAGGTCTAGTCCATGAATTTACACTGCTCACCAAATGATACTGTCCTCTAGCATTTCAGAAATAACATGCATTTTAGAGAGGTCTTATTTGTGGCAGGGTCAACCAACAAATGTGTGGGAACACTTTAAGAATATTAACATAAAATAATCAACTATTACAATATAAAGAAAAATGGGAACTTTGTGCCATCAGAATTGCCATCAGAATGGCATAGCAACTCTGAGTATCTGACTGATGGGGGCTGGGGGGTGGGGGAGGTGTTCTTTGCTCCCTGATGTAAGAACAGCATTTGTTTCCTAATGTAATTAGTTCCGTCCAAATAAAGATTACAGCATACATATACTGTATATAAGTTTCTGCTAAATATTCTTACATTAAGTCTTATAAGGATGTTACTGGTAAAGAAAATGCCTAAGGCTAGTCTCAAGCCCTAAGGAAGGACATGGGATCTACCTTTAAGGTTAACCACCAGGTAGGAGAGCTACAGTGACCACATCTATGAGGGGACATGCTATACTGTCAAAATATTAACAAGGATGTAAAACAATGTTACTTCGGTAAAAAAAATTAATAGAAAATAAAAATAAAGCTAACCAGCCAGCATCAAGCATATCTAGCTCACTAGCTTAAAACTATGTCTGTAAAGCTGAAATGCACTAGGGTACTGAAAAAATAACAAAGGAACATGGCATCTGCCAGGCTACTCAGCACAAGCCACTGAGGATACCCTTCTGGCCAGGGAAACTTATCAAGAATATAGGGAAACCAAATAAGAGACATTCAGTGAGAGAGGGGGAGGATAAGGGCTCAGGACAGGGGAGGGGAGGAAGAGTACAGTCGAACTGTGGTGGTGGTTCACGGGTGAATCAGTGGTTGGTAACCCACGGGGAATACACAATGTAAAAGATATAAAAAAAACAATTTAAAAAAAGAATGCATAATATTGCAGCTCTATTGAAGAGGAGGAAATATATTTGGGAAAATCCTAAAATTCAGAAAGTAATTCAGGTCCGTTCTTAAAACTTTGCTTGATGAAAAATAGCTCTGGGCTAGGTATTTTCAATGAAAAATATCAATCCTTTTATTTTTGACAATGGATCTACATATACTTGGTTCAATTGACTCAATGAACTAATGATTTAAAAAAACCTCTCAACTGAGTTTTCTCCTTCCTAATTAACTGACTTTGAGTCAAGAAGGAAGACGATATAGAATGAGTAAAATAACCCTAACGATGGATTGTGAAGGAAGCTGGCCATCTAGAATACTTCAGTTTTAAAACACCAGCATCTATGTTGAGGAGGGGTGGTTGGTGTTTTTCACATGACTTAGGCCTTACTCCAATGACCAGATTAATGTTCATGTTGTTCAGACGAATTCGTTACCTGTTTTGGTGAGAAATACGATGGGAACATCTACATTGCTAATTCTAGTATTTGTACATGACATTTGGTGTGAACTCTTAGATTAGAGAGTCCATGGACCTTTGAGCCACAAATACAAAGCTTAAGGAAACTTGTTTATCCTTTTCGGTTTTTAGGATGGGGTCCAGAATGGTTTTTGAGTATATAAAAAAATAACTTTCCCCTGAAACCTTAAAGCCAACTCCTCAACCGACCATGACAGTATCTTTTCCTTTAAGTAATATTTTTCAAAGATATATCCCAATATTATTAGTCTTGACTTAACAATGCCTCAAATACCAAATATTACATTAAATCTTATGTAGTCGAAAAAAGAATAACTATTAAGCTATTTCAGTTTCATTATAAGAGCAACCACAAATAATACCAAGTGTTAATGATGAAGCACTTTTTCCTCATTGCTTAGATATACCAGTAAAGCATGAAAAGACAAATTGTTCCTCTTTGTAGTGTTTCCCTGGTTCCCTACACACCCTCGCACATATTGTCCTTTTATTCTATTTCTTTTACCATCTTAATTTTCTAAACTGAAAAGCAAACGTGTAATGGGTATATTAGTATTTATTGACAAAAACACCAAAGTTATTTATTTGCTAAGAAATAAGTAATTTTCAAATTATTAAAAAAATATATATAAATCAAGCAAATATATAATGTGAAATATATCAAGCAAATATATAATGTGACATAAATTTCTCCCATTTAAATTCTTTTTAAATTGAAACCTTCAAGAAATAGTCTAAAACCTAAGCTATTATTCTAATTTTAGAAGCTATAGCATTCTGGATTAATTACCCTATTACCATTTTTATTATATAAGTACATCTTACATTTATGATAAATGTCTTTTATATCTCTACTTGAATATGTCCACCATTACATACTCAAATCCACACAACTAGCAATTGCTATTTTATTTTGGATCACAAAGTAGAATATTTTGGATCACACTGTTTCAAAAATTACCTTTTAAGGAATTAATCTGGGGTTGGGCTATTTCAGAATGTATGACTAGCTCCTCAGATTGTTGGGCTTACATTTTGACTATGTGGAGTAAAAGATGAAGCTACTACATTCTGTCTGCACTTATCCTATGCTGGCAGCTAAGCGTCCACTAGCAAGCAATTACTGAGACTTGCAGTGGCCCAGTGAGGTGTGATGCTAACAATGTAAGCAGTTTTAGGAGGATTTGTTAGTCAATGTGAAAATCTTATAAGATATGCTCAAATCAAGACCAAATCTTTGGGTGGTATTAGAAAAAACTACCCATTTTGGATCCTTCAACAATTCCTTATTTAGAATGCTAAAAATTAAGCCACAAACAGGGCCTGGATGTCATTTAAAATAAATTTTCCCCATTCGGGATCTTTTGTTTTGGGCGAAAAGGAGCTGAAAAACAGGATTGGGCACTCTTAAATACAGGACTGGTTTATTTTTAGGCCCCATGCTAGCTGCTCACAGGAAGGATTAGGAAGAGATTAGGAAATTAGGTCCCTTATGGGAGAAAAGGAAAACAATGCTAAAATGTTATTTCTTTTAAAAAATATTAGTAGGTGTTATGCAAATGATATGTGCAACCTATGAGCCCAAAGGGGTCCACTGTTGTCTTCCCACCTGCTTAAAGCTAGTAAGACCACCGACAGTATATTAATCTTTTAGAGGCTTCTAAGGCCCTATCACTGAACAGCTGGCATGATATTCAAGTTTGGGGAGTTGGGCATCATTCCAATGCCAATTAGGAAATAATCTGGATTACCACGAGAGCATGCACTCACATGAAAAACAAATCATGGTTCAACTACTGCTGGAATGATTTTCTTATAATTCCAAACTTGTGGTGGGGCTAATCAGGTCATTTTTACTGTTTAGACAGGTGACACATGACTGCTCTCATTTTCTCCTTCTTAAGAGACTCCCTTTCAACATTGTGAAATAACACCCAAGTTGAATTAAGAGAAAGAACTTCACCATTCCAAAGATTAATTTTGATTGTGGAGAAAACCCAATGAATCTGAAACATGGGACAACTGCCAAGAAATGGTACAAAAAGGGAGATAGAAGAATAAAGCCACAGCAGACCTGGCCAAATTGGTCTCAACTCATCAGGACCCACACGGTGCCAAGGAAAAGGCTCAGCAGCTAAACCCAATCAAAAGACCCATCTAGATTTCATTTGTGACCACTCTCCTATCTCTCTCTCCTTTCTAGTGTTACAGCCATTTTCTTTTGTCAGTATTATTTTCTATGAGGAGGACTACATTAATCTTCTTTGCTATCAGGCTAACCTTCCAAATCGTACACTTCCATCATGTCACACCACTGTTTAAGTTTTTTGTCCGTGGTATTCCCACAGCCACCGTTCAACATCCTGGCACTCACTGCTCCCTGCAGTGTTCGCTGGTGAGTGACAGGCCAATAAGATGACTAGTCTAAGTTCCTGGTATTGCCAGTTAATAGATGGGCTTCCCTGGGTCAGCCATTGAAATTTTCTGAGCCCAGTTTTCCTTACTGGAAATAGCCAGGATTTAACTGGATAACAGTGTAAACTATAAAATCTGAACCAAGAGCAGTACTTTTATTGAAATTTCAACCCATTTTCTGTTACTCATCTTTTGCCAATCTGATCTTTTAAACATACTGAATAGTCAACCAGCCATTTTGCCTATCATTTTCCCAAATGGTTATGCAATGCTTCCACCTCTCTCTCTCTGCTACCTGGAACAACAAAATATCATTACCCACTCTCTTCTCTGAACCCCCTAAAGTAAACCATAGTAGCTCTGATTTATGGAGCACTATATATATTTTTTGAGGTGCTTTTCATTATTCCTCAAAAGCCCTGAAATTGCCCATTTTATAGAGGGGAAGACTGAAGAGAACAAGTGACACTTAGAGACACAAGGTGCTTTTCTCAAGACCACCAAGCAAGGAAGGTCCAAACCTGGCATGGCAGGTTAGAAACTGTACTGATTCACATGTGTTCACTGTATTCCTTTTTACATGTAGGAATAAGGAAAATAAGGCTCTTCCCCATAAAGTTGCAAGAATATACACTTCAGTTATATATGAGTGCCAGTTAGGTGGAAGAAGCAGGTAGGTAAAGGGGAAGAGCACAGTTGTTAAGATAAGGGCAAAGAAAGGAGAAGGTTCTTTCAGCTGGCAGTGCCCCGTGAGAGTCAAAAGCATTATGTTTTTGTTTTCAGAGCTTAGACACAGTATCATCCATTTGGGGTATATACTTGGAGATTATTAGATAATACTGTCTATTTTAAAGAAAACATTCAAAGGAAAAGACTTTTTTTTTTTTTTACACAAAATTGGGGGATTTGAACTCAGTTTGAAAGCAACTTTTAAAAATGGCTCTAGACAAAAAGTTAGGTCATATATTATTTACAGCAGCCTAATTTATAGTAACACCCACAGACTTTATTTTTCCAATATGCAGTTTCTTTCTCTTCTCTATCCAATCCTATACTGGACCTATCACCCTCTTTTTGTTCCTATCACCTTTGTTATAAAACACTTCCTTATAACACCCTACATGCCTGCTTCCCACATCTAGGATTACATAGAAGGTGGGACATTCTCAAACTTTTTTTGTACTTATTGCTGTAACATGCCCTAATTTTGCATTCTATCAACCAGATCCCGTATCCCCTTTCTGAATGGCCTACTCATTGAGTTGCCTAAGCTACTGTGACTAAGCTACTTCTCAAGTATCTGGTTCCCATAGAGACAGCACAGCTATCACATTGTCAGGCATTCATTTCTTTATATTCCTGTAGCGGAAGGCCTAGCCACATGCTCCCCTTGACAATGGTTATAAACACCACAAAATTTGTGCTCCAAAAGGCTTGCCCCTGAACTGCTTTAAGACTTCTCTCCTCAGTGCCTGGGGAGATAAAAGGCAGGCAAAATGTTTTGATCAGCTTGGTTATGATTAATGATTTAGACGAACACTTTTGTTGAACCACACATCTTTACAAGGCATGATTATCAAATTTTGGAGCAAAGTCTGTAGATCACTGCTAAAATCTCTTCTTTGTTTCTCCCCTTTTCTTTCCACTGAACATTAATTCTCCAAAGTAATCTAAAAATCTAAATATCTTCTCTTGCTTTTCCTTCAAGAATTCAAGTGCGGGTGCCTCCCTGATGGTGCAGCGGTTGAGCGCTGCGCTGTGAAGCTGTCGGCAGCGCTTGAGAAGCGAGTTCGACGCCCAGCCGGGGAGAATCCCACATGGTGTGGCAGACCTCTCCTGCCTCACCCGCTGCTCTGCTCAGCAGTGTATTTCTGATCTGCCTGTTCTGCTCCCTACTCTGTCTCTGGTGAACTCTCTCGCCGCCCCACGCCTCTGGCCTGTACCCCAGCTTGTATGTATAAATAAATAAATCTTAAAAAAAAAAAAAAAGAATTCAAATGTGTTCCTGTGGCATGTACAATGAGATCAACCCCCTTTCTGTGGCTGGCAGAACTCGGAGCTGCCTTCCCCCCAGCCTATATGTCGCACCTACACTGCAAATCTCTGCTAAGTTCAGTCACCCTTGAATCTTTGTCCTTCAAGCATCAATCCTTTCCTGCCCCTGCACTTGCTGTTTCTTCTCCTTGGAATACTTTCTCCTGATGAACACAACCCCGACTGGCCTCTTTGGGTCATTCCAACCTCAGGCTCAAAGTCATGCTCTGGACACCTTCCCCAGCCAGACTTAACAAACTTGTTCTCTCCCTGGCCCCACAGCTTATACATGAAGGGTAAATTTACATTTAATTCTCAAATCACCCATACTTTAAAATACATGTAAATTTGGTTTTTGGAAAATACATGAGATAAAAGTTTTCATATGTTCCACTATGAAAAAACTAAAACAAAATACTATTTGGTAGAGCCTCAAAACACTAATGGCTGATATAGTTTTAAAAATAAATCTCAAGGTATTTGTTAAGGTTTTGTTTAGATATGGCAAGAAGCCAGTGGTTTTGAGGTTACGTGTAAATTTCACAGGAGCAGGCGGCAATGGGAAGTTCACCACCTCACTCTAAGCTACCTATTTTGTATAACCTGCATTTTGGTTAATTATTATCTTCTCACAGAAAATTTGTTTAACATAAAGATGAGACATATCATACTTCATAGATACCTTATTTCTGAACAGGGTCAAACAGTGGAATGTTCTTTTTATTACAGATGTATATTTTTCCAGCCTTTATTTATTTATTTATTTTTTCTGGTAAGGTGCATCTTTAGGATTATGAAAAGGAAACCTATGCTGTGAAGCCCAATTGATGATTCCTCCATACTGCACTTATACAGCAGGTACTCAGTAAATTCTTAGTGACATATATATCAAAAAATGAATACCTGGGTAAAATCTGTAAAGTATGCATATTTTATGGGTGATAATTTTAACACTTAATTGTGATAAATACCCACAAACACCATATTCAGTTCCTAAAGAGCAAAACCAATAGCTTCAAGAACCTAAGAATAGTGATATTATTTCATTAAAGATTTTAAAATATGAGGAATACCATAGTCACAGGATAGTTCAAATTACTCTAGCCACTATAAATAGGATGATAATTTGTGTGGGTAGGGTCTATGAAAAATACCAAGCAAAATATCAGAAAGGATTTACAAGGTTTTGGGAAGCTAAAAGGAAGAACATAGAAACTGAAGTTCTACTCATGGAAAGTGGTCTCTAATAATATTCTTTACCTACATTGCCAAGAGAAGTATTGTAGCAACTCAAGCAAGGATATATTGATCCTACTGTCACACAGAAGCTCAATTTTACATACCATTCATATAAATTTAGCCCCAAGCAAAGGGATTTAAAAAGATATTTGTAACAGGTACTTTGAATATGAAATAATAACACTGCTAATTACTAAGGACAATGGCAAGTGAAATATTTCCTCCATTGGGTATACCAAGAATAAAGTGAATTAAAAAAAGACTGTAATACAAATGATCTTTCTATGTCATCTATATATTTTAATATTTCATTCTAGAATAACATTCCATCACTTAGTAACTGGTGTTTAACATAAGAATGATTTAATTGTATAAAATTTCTCATTTTTAAGGACATAAAATATTTTGTTCACATATCTTTTTACATATATATAATTACATATATTTTTGACTATTTCAAAAAATCAAGTTATTTTTCCATTTAATATTTTAAATTTATTTAAGTTAAACTACATTCCCATTTGGACATCAATTCAATTCTAGGCGTACTTACTCTAAAAAAATTAGAAACTGACGTCTATCGGTACTCACCCTCCCATATCTGTTGGCATAGGACCCAGTAAGCAAGGAATGGAAAACAATGATTGTCTCATCCAAGTCCCAGATGAATACTCTCTACAAAGGAAAAACCAAATCAGCCTCTTTTTCATGGTTGAGAAACCTGATATTCTATTAACTTGAATATGAAAAGGGAGTCTTAAATGGTAGACAAGTGAAAAATTTGAATTTTTCTTTTTAAATACATCTGTTCCAAAAAGTCCCTCCCAGCTTTTCTCAAACACAACCTTTGATGAGGTAACAAAAGGAGAATATATTAGCATCAGTGACATAAATAAAACAAAGAAACAATAATATGTCCTTTCAGCTTCACCATATCTTTATGTTCTTTCTACCTCTGTAGTAGAGGCAGAAAATGAAAAAATGAAAATGAGACTGTTTATAACTTCTGAGATAGAGGTGGTAATCAATCAAAAATCATTTATCATTTGTAAATGTCTGCTCTGTTCATTAAGAAGTATTAAAATTGCCAATCATATGTTTTATCAAGCCAAATATTAAAAAGCTGTGCATAATATCTAAAACTTTACATCATCTATTCACCTTATTTTACCTACTGGGCTGTTAGCAAGTAGACAGAATATAAATTGTCCCTGCCAGGTTTTCTTCAGATAACAGATAGTTAACAAATTAAACAGACACACAACACAAGTTCTTAGACACATTTGGAGTATTCAGAATTGGATTTGCAGGAATTCATTTCAAAAAGGTCTGAGATGCCACAAAAGACCTCCCAAGCCTGCTTTTCATCCCATTACCACTCATGCCAGTACATATTCAGACACATAGATTCTGTTGGAAAATTTTCATCTTTTCAGCCAAAATAATCATGTTTTCCACCATCAGATTTTACTTTGGCAAAAAACATAAACTTAATTGCAGTGGATTCAAAGCTATGAAATTTACCACCCTTTAAGGTTTTATATAATCCCTCCTGCTTTTGAACTCTACCAAAACATGTCTCATAAGGTGATTACCATTTCAGTTTAGAGCATTCCAGACTTTCCTTTCTCAATACACATAAGTGTGTCTTTAATTTCAAAGTGGATTTTACTAAGCATTTTTAGTATGACAGACACTTAATTGAAATGGCAATGATATAGAGCAGTGCAAGAGAGTTTTGTTCAAGCAGAATGATGCAATTTAGTATAGCACCTTGGAGAGAAATAAATAGATGCTTTACCATGTAGTTAGAATGGAAAACAAAAATAATCGCTTTACCTATAATTAATGTGAAAGAGAAAAATTCTTTACCTATAATTAACATGGAAAAGAAATCAATAACACTTGGACATCTTGATCACTCCATTTACACAAATATAAATTGTCCCTGCCAGGTTTTCTTCAGATAACAGATAGTTAACAAATTAAACAGACACACAACACAAGTTCTTAGACACATTTGGAGTATTCAGAATTGGATTTGCAGGAATTCATTTCAAAAAGGTCTGAGATGCCTAACTAACATCTTGTTTTTCACTGGGCATTGGCAATGGCATACCTCGAGATCAGAATCTGGGGGAGGTGAAGGATTATTGTTTCGTCGACCCCGTCCTCGTGACTTCCCATCTGAACCTCGTCGCAATCGATCAGAATCTGAATCTTTGATGGGTGTGGATGGGCTGTGGATTGTGCTGTACTCTGTAGAAAGAGAGAAGGACTTTCATCTCTTGGTTCTATAGTCATCGTGCCAGAATTAACTTAGCTTTAATTAACAGTACATTTGAAGAGTAAAGCACATTTCATTCTGTTGAAATTCTGTTGAAATTTCTTTTACAGCATTGGTAAATAATTTGCGATATTTGATCCCAAGACTTGTTTTGAAAAAATATATGTTCAGAAATGACTACAATTTAATTGAAGGTGGGTGATGCCAGCTTGTACTAAGGTTGGGTGTACTGAGTTGCCTAGATTTTCCTTTTGGTTCTCTATGATTAGACTATGCTTATCCATCCCCATACATCCATATTTCTTGAAAATTTCAAAATCCCTGTTTCCTTTTTCATCTTATGTGAGAACAAGAAAGTGACTAGTTAAGAGCTGATGCATGGGTGATGCTCATACACTGTATAATATTCATCACACCATTCTTCCTGGTCTTTGTTTCTTTGACCAAAATGCCCACTCCAGGCAGCACATTAAAATTACTCATCTGGGAAACTTAAATACCATGGAAATCATCATATATAAGCCAAAACAAAGACAATTTCCATCAGGCTCTGTGTAATAATTGGGCCACGGTTATGGAGTTGGGGGAAACTTATCCTGTTTTCAGAATAAACGAAAACCTCATTTACTCTCACACCTTAAGTATATTTTTCTTCATCCAGTTCACCCATCACATTCCAGATGTGCCAGTGTACTGGCTGTCCTGCCAAAGTTCTTTGCCAGATTTCTCTACAAGATACGGATTGGATTTTCTTAGTATAATATAAGGAATGACTATTCTTTCTTATACATTGTTGATACTACATTTCACAAAATGAACAGTTGGAGACCTGGTGGCTTTTATTAATGTACTATCAGCCTCAATTCTACCAATGTCATGTATGTGTGAAACCATGTGGTCTTGGTATTACCACCACATTTAAGTGCTTCTCTGAAACCATGATTCAGGACTTACGAGTCAAGACTTTATAGAGTAAGTTTTATTTCTTAAATCACACAAAACAACCTTGTACTTTGTTAATTTTTAAAAGCTAAATAAATCTCTACCACTTTCAGATGAGGTTTATATACCCTCTTTTATAGCAAACTTTCTCATATAAACAGGTCATGTGATCCTCATAGGCTGAAGCGATCACTATGACTTACAAATTCCTATGTTGAATCAAGGTAAGAAAGTCTAAAAGAACTCCATTCAGTGGGTCAGTTTATGGAGTTATTTGGGATGCATTTCTGAACTATCTTATCTTATAGAACTGTCAGAAGAAACTAAGGTAGATTAATCAAAGTTAAGCATCCTCTAAATCTATATTAGATTGCTTTTCTTGCATAGGCAGCTAACTATGGCACCCTCTCCTGAAGACTGTGCTAAATCAAGCATCTCTTGTCCATGATTTACAGAGAATTAGGGGGAAAATGAATACTATTTATTAGAGTTCAGTGGATTTTAAGTTGTGTTTTCAATAAAAATGTCTTGGTCTTCCATTACTTTAAATACTCTATTTATATCCATGTAGAATCACAAAGAGTGAGCATGTAAGAAGGCACACGCCAATCTTTAATAGTTTCAAAACAGAGCATTTCCTTTCAACTGGCACCGCTGGAATTTAACTTAACCTATACGTCAAGTATTTGACTGCAAAGCCTATCTTGAATTGTGAGTTCTTTAGTGTTTGGAAGTTCATATTTGAGAAGATACTAAAAGATATGATGTAGTGTATTTTATCACATTATACCTTTTGCCTTGACTTTTAGAGGATTTAGTATTAATTTTGTCCTCAGAGTAGTTTATCTTACCAAGGTTGTCTTAGCCTAGATTTCTTCCTATAGACTGCCCTTATTTTTTTTGGTTTACTTCTTTTTCCATGCTTAGAAAACCCAACTAAACCTTCGAAAATACATCCCATTTCAATTTATTAGAAACAGAAAAGCTACAATTAAATTGATTATTTAACTTCTATAAACTTCCCCAAAGCAAACAAATTCAATGAGCAAAGCAGACAGGATAAATTGTATTACCTAAAGTTTTTTTTCAGATACAGAAAAATCCTAAACAATGTACAATCCAATGCTTTTCATATTTAAACACACACGTAAATCCCGTAGAGGCCTCAACTTATTAGAAGGTAAAATTTACAAGTTGCAAACTAATTTTTAAAAACCTCTTCCTCTTTGTTCCATGAGGTGGAAATAAATGCTTCTACTCTAGCCAGCTTTCCTAACTTCACCTTCCTCCTACTAGTGCAAAACAACCAACAAATAATGTAATCTTCTAATCCACTAACAGCTCATGTTTCATCAAAATCCTCTCCGAATATTAAACTACCCCCACTGAGATAATGGATGTGAAAGTACTAAGAACAACATTCGTTTCATTTAAGAAACACTGATTGAGTGCCCACACTATTTTAGGCACTGTACTAGTAACCTGAAATAGAAAGATGTACTGAACAGATATGGTTCTTGCCTTCTTGGAGCTTAAAATTCAGAGGAAGTCACTAATTTCTGGACAAAAGTGAGAAATTATAAAACAATATGAAAGGGGGTGTATCATAGGAAAGCAGAACGCTAGGAAACCTGAGAAATTCTACATAATTCAGATTTACAGGGTTGTAACATCTTCCTAAACAAGGAATACAAACTCATGAGCTAAAAGGGAACATAAATGTTCTTTGAACAGGCACATGAGCATATGTGAAGGTAGAAAGAGAAAGAACACTGGTTAAGAACTGGAAAAAAGAAGTCCATGAATCTGGCCTGAATCTATAAAGGAAGAGTGCCAAAAAGAGGGCGGAGTGGGAGACAATGAATTCAACACAGGAGTGATGTAATCAAATTCGCATTGTTTTAGATAGAAGACTTTAGCTGCAGCATGGGGAGGACACCACAGATAAGACTGAAAAGGGGAGCCCAACTAAGAGGATAATGCAATTATCCAGTTGAGGGATGATAGTGGCAGAGCTGGAAGTAGTGCAGACAGGAGAGTTATAGACTTGATGTGTCATTAGGAGGTAAAATCAATAACTAATTGGATAAGGAAGCGAGAGGAAGTCAAGGATGATGCTATGCCACTGGCATTCTGTAATATGAAGTAGAGGACTGATGAACGAGCGGAATTATAGGGAGAATGTAGGTAACAATTTAACAATTTCTATCTTAATAATAGAAATAATGAACTTGAAGAATCTGTGGGCATTCAAGTATAGATGGCTCTGTAGCTCAGGAAAGAAATGTGGATTGGATTTAGGTTTGAAATTGATACGTAACGTAATATAGACAGAAGTGGGGATCTAAAGAAAGACATGCCATGTGTGTAGGACAGATAGACAGAGAAAGGTTGGTGGGGTATGAGGAGGAAAACCAAGATCAGTGTATTGTAGAGGACACTATGTTAAGTAGGTCCTAATGATCAATAACTTCAAATTGGTCAAGAGATAAGATAAAGACTGAAACCAAGAGTACTTAAGATTAAGAGACAAAGAGATCTTGGTATACACTGAAAAAGTACAAATTTGGGACATATTCAAGAGGTAGATTAGTGGGAAAGCGGAAGGTACAGAAACATAAGCAAGGGTGATAATTCCTAAAATGATGGCCCTATAATTGCCAAATCCAATAATTACATTTCAGTACTGATCTGGGAGGAAACAAGGAGTTTGCATTGGGTTGTTAATCAGTGCCATACTTAACTTCATCAAAAAATCTTGCCATAAGAAAAAAGCAACTAAATTAGGCAGTGTACTTAGTCAAGCTGTTGATTACATTCTAAATGTACTTTCTAAAGTAAATCCTTTATTATCAAGGATTAGTAATAAACAATTACTAATTTATGAGTCAGTGGACTACATTTTGAATACCAGTTCACTAGAATTTCTTCTCTGGCCACCTTCTCACAATATAGGCTCTCAATAGTGGTCATATCAGTATGATATGACCTCCAGGATGATGATCCTAAAGCTTTACCTCCTGATCACTTGACCTGAATATCCTACTCTTTGCTATATCTCTCTACCTGCATAGTCCATGGACACAATTAATGTGTCTCAAATTAGATTCTTCTTCTTCTTAACAGTATGGTTAATGATACCAACATCAAAGCAATTTTTCAAGCCAGATCAAATCAAGCGTAAGTTCTGCAGCTTTTACCTCCTTTTGTTCTAAATTCAGGCTGCCATCATCATCTCTTGCCTCAGTTCTTGCAAAAGGCAGTTTTCAATCTCGCTACTCACAGTATTCAACTATCATCTGCACCACTGTGACAGAGAACTTCAAAACCCTTCAAAGCTCCAAACTCAATGTTGGACAGGAAGGGCAGTGTAGATTTTAAGATTCGTAGCTGTGAACTCAACTGCCATGTTTCAAATCTTGACCCCCACCCACTTATTAATATAACTATGTGCAAGTTATTTACCTTTTCTAAATTGACTCAGTTCTATTATTTATAAAATGGAAATTAATGAAATCAAATAAAACAAATGTACATGTAAAACCATGGATGGCACTGGAACTCTATGGTCTTAGCTACTTTGAAAAATAGAAAAGTCCCACTGAGTCAATCTCTGTCAACCTTATCTCTACCTGGTCTCTTCCCTTAATTTTCTCATTTCAGACAGACATAATAATCTCAGTTCTCTGAAAGGTGCCATGCTGTTTTGTGACTGTACAGGCTGTTCCCCATTGATTAGAATGCCTTTTCTCAAATTTTATCCCTTGCCCTGATCTGAAATTGCTATTACTCCCTAAAGATCTTGTAAATTCTTCATCTAAATCATGGTCCTGTCTTTGTAATTACATTTTTCTCTATTATAGGATTATGTAATTTTTATAATTATGTGTTCACAATATAAATAATTTGAATTTTTTTAAGCAAATATCCATCACTCTTATTCTTGGAGGGCAGACCTAGTAGTATTTATTTTGTATTTCAAAAGCACAAAATGTAGAGTGCTCGCTCACACACACACACACACACACACACACACACACACACACCCACCAACAACTGAATGTATGTTTCTCAAATTTGGCTCTTACTCTATTAAACCTCTGATGATTATTTAATTATTTCTATTAACTAGTCAAAATATTTACAAATGAGAAATAGCTGCATTAATTTTAAAAACTTATTTATAAGTGAATGTTTACATATTCAATCATAAAATATTAAAATCCACATAAGATCATTAAAATTCTACATTTGTAAATACCACCGAAAAGTTCCACATACCCTTCAGTATTAGAAATAAAAACAGAAAGCTGGAACTCAGAAGATTCCAACTCCTTGCTCTTGGCTCTCCCAGCTCACTACTCCTGCTTGTGCCTGTTGGAGAGAAAATGGTGGTGCATGCTTTTCCCTAGAGGATGTATGTGTTGGAAAATTCTATTTTCTTCCATGAACTGTCTAAATCTCTGCCAATTTTAATATACTGTTTGTGATTTATATAAAAATTTTAACGCCCTTTTCTTATTTGCAGACATTTTCTAAGCCTGATATTTCTTCAAATTATGCTGACATATCCTTAAATTATGCTTTCCTGCGCATAAGTTTTTGATTTTTTTATGTAGTCCTGATGCACAGCATGAAGGCCTGGTTGGTTTTTTGAAGATTTAGGGATAAGCACTCTCATTTATTCTAAGAGTAGCAGGGAATTTCTGATCTAACTTTATACTCCTGGGACCACACAGGCCAATGGCAGTTGTAAAGGAAGCAGAGTACAGAGTTCCCGCAGGCTTCCTTCTTCGTGCTTTGGGAGGATGGAGGCCCTCCCTGCTCATTTCTATGTCCAAGTGAGGTGAAAGACAATTCCCCAAACAGAATAAAGTAACAGGACTCATTGCCGAATAAAGCTCTTGCCACGTGTATAATGCTGGGTAGGGGCCAGGGGAGCTACCAACTCCAGCTAGGTCCTGAAGCCATTTATGCTAGGATGGTACAGATTACAAAATGAAGAGCAGAGCTTTTGGAGAAATCCTTCTAACGATTATCTGAATTTACTCAACATGAGACGTGTCATCAACAATTATATTCTATTGTTACAATGGGGGACTCAGATCAAAAGAACAGGGTTTCTTATTCCCTGAAAGCACATATTGGTATATTTAAGTCTCAAGTCAAAGTACATGGGACAATGATACAACTGAGCATACAGTAGATACTGAAAACAACTGACACCTCTCAAAATCAACATACGTATATGCAAAAGTTATCTTAAAAGGTGGTCTATCAAGCCAAAACGAGGATGATTGGAAGACAGAATGCAAAGAAGTTAATTCTGATTTGACAAGGAAAGGATATTATGAATTCCTTGGTATTTCCTGAGGGAGGGAGGTGCAACAAGCTTGGTAGTAGAGGCCAAATGAATCATCTACACTCAGTGCATGTGTTTCTGTTGAAAACTGGTTTTCCTATAGGGGAAAATGGTCTGTAAACTTGAGTCTGATTAAGGTAATAATTGTGGTTGCATCTTTCTCCAGGGATGGCTTTTGTAATCAATGATCAAGGTGAACCCCCACGTACCATTACCCAGAAATTCTTTCACCTGACTGCACTGTGAGAGGGGAAGGCAATGAAGCCAGCTGGGGGGATGGTGCAGTCACGGCAACCCAGGGAGGCTGGGCTGGGTGGTCACACTATTTAAATTCTTTTTGGAGGGTGTCTGGTCTATACATTCTAATGCAGGGGTCAGCAAATTTATTTTTATTAAAAGTCAGATAGAAAATGTTAGGTCTTGTGGGCCAATCTGTTTGTAATAACTGCCATTATAGGACAAAAGCATGTAGAGATAGTACAGAAATGAAGTAGTGTGGCTGTGTTTCCACAAAACTATTTACAAAACAATTGCCCTGTGGGCGCACGGAGCTGTAACTCACTAAAGAATCTGCGTTCCACGCCCCTCCACAGTGACTGCATCCAGTAAATGACCATCACCCAGCTTCTCTGAGCTATAACATTTCTTTACAACTGTTGTAAATATTAAATGTCAAATTGTGTGGTAAAGATAACAAGGGCACCATTGCTAAATTAATTGGAGAGTAAGGTCTCAAACAAGGTGGTAATTTGGGGGATAATGGATAATTAGAAAAAGAATTTAATGTGTCCTTTTTATCTTTTTTTTTTTTTTGAAATATGCTTTTTAAAGGCCCTCTCCCAGGTGGTAAGGGAACTGAGTTATCCTGATATTAAAATGTTCAAAACCTTGAAATACATGTAAACAAGGCAAGAGAAGGATAAGAATTTGTATTTTTCACAAACACAGTAGTTAGATAAGCAAGACAGGTTACTGACCCTCCTTGTGTTAATGCAGGGACTAGAAACAGGTCAGGGGGTGATTTAGTGAGTTTTCTTCCCTAACAGAATGACTCAGCAGAGGCACCAGCCCTAAGGAAGCTGCTGGATGACAGGTATTGTTCCAGGTCTACAGCGTTGTGAGCACTTGTTTACTGGGTCTTTGTAGGTGATTGAATCTGAAGCCCACAGTCAGGAATCACCCAAGCAGGAGGCACACACAAGATACTGGTGGTGAGCTAAACTGTTTGAGAAAAGAAAATCTCAAAGGTCCTGCCAAGGTTGAATCTTACTGTTCGGTATAAAAGAAATTTATGGGCTAGAGCACATGGAAAAGGGGCCTTTCACACGGAACACATTTCGATCTTCCATGATTTGCAGTGACCTCTAACAACTGAGTCTGACAAATACCCCTTGCCAAGCCCACCTCCAGTGGGCTTTGAACACATTTTGTAAAAAATTTTCCTCTCCTATAAGATTGTAGAGGAAGAGCTATCCAGATTCAACCTCTAAGGAGATTTTTAGAGTCAAAAACTGAAATTCCTATTATCCACAAAACTCTAAAGAAATTCCAGGGTGTCCTCAAATTCATGCTTGAATACTCATGTGACAGACTGCAATACCACAGAAACCTAGCACTCTGCAGCGGAGAATGTATGTATATGTCCACGTGCATTCAGCTGACTTGCTTTCTTTTCAATAAAAGAGGAAAATTTTTGGAAAATTTCTTTAATGAGGTCATATATATTTTTTAAATCATCTCTGGTGGAGGGCTTTGAGCACCTTTGTAGTGTGGGTGTGACATACATCTGAAGAGGTGTGCGCCTATCCCTCTACATCATGGACGTTGTTGTAAACTAATGTTACTATAATAAAAATGATAGAACCTTAAATATCTTGGAAAGAAGCCCATTTAAGGCAGCTACAAAATAGGTCATTTCATCCTGGCACTGGATTCAATCTTCCATTCATATCACTCTTCTCTACTGGACTTTAGGGAAGAATGGGGAGGATTTTCATATGTACTTTTTTTTTCCCTAATGGGCATTAATGTCACATCAATAATAAGGATGGACTGCAGTCACCACCATTGCTGACTTTTGCTTTTTCCCCACCCTCACGTCCCCATCACAGCGATTTGCAGAATTCTGACCCAGGAGACTACAGTGGTGACATTTTTTGATCATCCAGTTTTCTAAATAGCTCTCATGCATTTTCTACTCACTTTCTTAGATC
This sequence comes from Scalopus aquaticus, assembly GCA_004024925.1. NCBI lineage: Eukaryota > Metazoa > Chordata > Mammalia > Eulipotyphla > Talpidae > Scalopus > Scalopus aquaticus. Next base: position 141,141 of record PVIJ01000764.1, read on the forward strand.
ACCCTATACCTCCATTTCTGTTAATCTGCAAAGATGGTTTCTGTTTGGATCCATTCCTTCTCTCTCAAATTTATGAAAAGAAAGTCAAAATTAATGCTTCCTCCCTGAGGAAGTGGTATCTCTAGCCACTGTCCCTGGTCTGCTGGCCTTTAGTTGTGTGTGACCTCTCATCAGACCTGTGCTGAGGACCAGGTTCATGGACCCCTGCAATAGACCCCGCGATCAGGGCCTGCACTTGGTTTACTGTTCGACTGCACTCTCTGGAAATTGTTCACATTTGAATAAAGGACCCTGCATTTTTACTGTGCACTGGGGTTCACGAATTACGTGACTCATCCTGACTGTGTCTACCGTACACAAATCCCCAAGTCAGTGAAGCATGCACTACTTTAGGGTTACGAGGTAAGACAGAGCACCTACTTAGTGCCAGCAACATGTTAAGCAAGCACTGGCAACCCAGGTGAGCAAGATGACAATGTCTGTCCCAGCAGAAAGTCAGCGCTCTCTGTACTTATTATACACCGAGGGGTCATAAGCGTTAGAAGGGACAACTTACTGCTCTTTTGTGACTAAGTCTACTTCACAGCCACAAGCAAGAAATCTGGCTTCTCATTTACTGAGAAATCGGAAGCAGCCACTCTACACTCTGTGTCTGGATAAACACACTCACCAGTATGTTTTACACAGTCTCCCTTCTCTCATTAAGATGAATGAACTTTCTATGCTTCGAAGGCCCGCCCCTCACTTGGGCATGAGACCCAGCCCCCGCTCACCTTCTCCAAGCAGTGTGCCCCTTCTTCTGGATCATGCGCATGTGCACACAGACTAGAAATATTTCGTGCCTGAATAATACCATCAACTACCCCTCATGTTTCTGCCCCTTTTCTCTATTACTTTGTAGAAGATAGCAAAAACAGAATTGTGGATAACTGCTATAACTGTTCCTCTCCTGTTTTCTTTCAAACCCACTCCTGTCATGCTATTTTCTCCAACATTCCACCCACACTCCCCTTGTCAAGATCACCAGTGATGACTACTGTCAAATGCAATGGTCAAACCTCAATTCCATTTTTTCTTAAACTTGCACCAGCATGACATACAACCCATCATTCTTCTCTATCACTTACTTCCCTTTGCCTCGTTCTCAGTTGGGACGCTCCAGAGTGCTTGGCTTTCTCTCTTCTGTATTTACACTCACCACTCTGGTCAATTTATTCAGGCACATAATTTTTAAATGGTATGTGTGAGGAGTTACAAGTTTAGGCCCTAAGTTACTCAATGAGCAACAGACTTATTTATCAACAGCTTATTTACCATGTGCTCCTTGGGTTTCAAACTTATGTCAAATAAAAAAATCCTAATTTCTTTAACGACACATCTTCCTGCCATTTTCCCTTGTTGATAAATGACAAATGTACTTTTCCAGCTGTTTGGGCTGAAAATCTTGGTACCATCCAGGGTTCTCTCTTCTTATTCTTAATATTCTGTGTACTGACAAATCCTGGCTACACTTTCTGATCTTTCTAAAATTTGACTTTTTTTTTTTAAACCATGTTCATCCTTAGCACCTGAGTTCAGCCCCTATTATCTCTCACCGGGAGCATTGGAAAATCATCTACATGATCACCCCATTTTCCTCCTTGCCCAGTCACAGCTTATTCTCTCTGCCCAGTAACCAGCCAGATATTTTTGAAAGGTAATATCATATACACTTCCGTTTGAACACTTCTTACTTCAAAACAAAATTCAAAGACTTCCTCAAGCCCATGTGTCTGCCATGACCTGGCTGGCATCTCCACCTCCCTAAACTTGCCCCTACTATTCACTGTCCAAGAAGCTCCAACCACAAGGGCTTCCAGTGCCTACCTGAATCCACAAAGCACAGACCCATCTCCCAGCTTCTCTCCCAGAAAAGTCTTCTCCCAGATATCTAGGTGCTTCTCTCCTCACTTCTTGGGTTTCTACTAAACTGTCATCCCACTAATCATGATTCTGAAATAGTTCACCTGCCCTAATACCTATTCTCCTTACACAACTTCATCCATCCTTTCAGGTACTTCTGACTACCAGATGCATTTTATATTTACTTATGGCCTGGGTCCTCTACTAGAATGAAAATTCCCCAAGGGCAAAGACTTAATTTTCTTCAAGGCTAATTCTCACATATCTAGAACAGTGCCTGCAACAGAGAGGCTCACCAAACACTGGTTGTTAATAAGCTAAAAACGGCATGTGGAATGCCCTTGGCTCACAAAAGGTACACGTTCACTGATAACTCCCCGTGCATAATTCTATTAACCACTCTCATAGGAAATGTGTCAAGGTAAGTGCTTAGGGATTATCTTCATGCTCATTCAGGGAAGATCTGACAGGAGAACGCAAGACACTTGATTCCTTACTTCATCCTCTGGGTTCAATTTACTGAACAGAATGCAGAATGAGGGGTAGATCTTGCTCTTCATAGCAAAAGGAAAATGAGGCCATGTTAAGGCTGAAAAGAGGAGGGATGGAGAAAACAGGGTCTCCTGAAGGTTTGATGATTATTTCTATCCCAAATCTGTTCAGGGCTGTACTGTCTTCATTCAACAGATGAAAAGTTTAAAGTTGATGAAATTTAGGATTGCCAGTCGTGTGCACCACAGCCAGGATGTAAACCCAAGGTTCCTGGCTCTCAAATCTCCTATTTCATCTCCCTTCTCTTGTCCCTCACACCTGACTGTTCTCGATTTTCCTTATAGAGAATGTCACTTCTCTGAGCTGAAATCTCTGCTGGAGATGAGGACAAAGATGGGCATCATGGCCTCTGACACCGGCCTGGGGAGGCTCAGCTATACCCTCGCCCTGGAGGTTTGGAGTCAGAGGAGAAGAGCTGCCCAGATGAAGGCTGAGCTACTATGGATTACTGAACTTGCATTGACCCCAGAATTGTGAACTTTCCTTTCAGTGTTTCAGAAATAATCCATTTGATTGGGGGGTGAATCTTACAAAATTTTCTCCATTTTCACATCCTCCCTAATTTATAAGACAAAGCACAGAAAATCGAGAAGTTCAAATTTCATCACAGTAGACAGCATAACTTACATTAGGGTCTGTGAGGAGTCTAGAATGGACTCATTAACGTAATTTCTGTAATTATTTAGATGTTATCTAGACCTGTTTCTTCAACAGTGAAATAAGCACAGCAACATTGTACAGATTATACAAAATAATTCATGCCAAACTATTTTGTGAAAACATGGTAGTGTTGTTACCTGAAGTGAATTATTCAAAGTCAACTATTTGGGCTCAGTTATTTTATTCATAAAAATGTCATAAGGCAACTATCAAGCTCAAAAATGCTTTCATCCTTTAGTGAAATTTAAGTATAGTTTCAGTTTATGTCAATGAAATTGACACTCAGTCATTGAGCCTATTTTAAATGGCCTGTTTTTCGAGTCTTAATATTCCTTCCACATACTATTCCTTACTATTGCATTTTTCAATGCTGAGGATAGATTTTACCTTCTTTGTTAATTTTTTTCTCTAAATCTGTAAGAAATCTGTGTTCTTACATTCTTCCGGAACATTTTGCTGCTTCTTCTAGCATGACTTTTTAAAAAAGTTCAACCTTTATTAGATTTGGCTGTTCACATAGTAAAATGCTCCTGTGTAGAGGGAATAGCCCTTTTACTTTCTGCATCCCCACAGAATCCTGGAGTATTTTTCAAGTAAGAAATGTTCAATGAATATCTAACAGAATGTTAAAGAGCATCATCAAACCCTCATTGAAATGTAGAGGTGAAGTAAAACCTGCTTTCTACTTTCCCTTCAATTAGGGAACAATGCATTCAATATCATGATTAAGGAATACATCTCAAGAGAAATGTCTCTCCTCAATAACATTTATCAATATCAAAGTCAAGTCAAGGGAGGTAATTAGATGAACACATGTACTGAGAGACACATTAGGGAAAACACTAAATGGAAAACTGAAAAGCAAAGAGAAAGTCAGCAGTTCTTAGAAGGCTTGATGGGAGAGCATTTCAAACGTAGTCAGGGATGGAAAATAAACTACAGCAGTTGAAAATGTCCATGGTAGAGAAAATAAATTCTTATATTTGGGAGGGATTTTACAATTGGCAACATGTTTTTTGTCAACTGACTGAACTGAAACAAATATCAAGCCTATTAATCAGGCAGCGTATAATGATGAGAATATTGAGGAGGGTTTTGTGTTCTCATTAACAAAAATGGTGAAATTTATAAAGGTAGTTGTAATTTGTAAAACAACTGCTTGTTGAGCATAAAGTGGTGGCAGTGAAATTTTCTCTGGCTCTTTTTCTTGTTAAAAAATATTTTTTGTTTTCTGAATAATTTATATCTACCATTTTCTAAAAAGAGCTTAAGATAGTCCACCAGATACATACTCAGTGACTATATAACAATCTTTTTTGAAAAAATAAGTGAGCACATTAAAAGAAAATATGGGTAGGGAAAGATCAGATAAAGGCAGGGCAGAGTGGTAAACACAGATTTGCTTGCTTGGCCTAAGGTCTGCAGCCAATGAGGCAAAGGTAACCACAGTTTTTGGACTCTCAGATATGCATTAGATGAAAAAAACAATTTCTCTACAGAAACATAGGTGTTCCTAGTACAGAGACAAAACTGCCTCATAGGATTACTCACTGAGAGGATACTGTATGATGCCAGGAACTTATCCTTGTGGTAAATAAACGAGTATGTTTCACAAGATTCTTTTTGCTAAGGCTGATTAGAGCTGACTCCGTTCAGCTGACTCAGTGTTTCAGAGCACAGAGTACTAAAGGTTGTCTGGCATTTTACTTATTTTAAGGATAAAACCAAAAATAAAGAAGAATGGGGCCACTATTTATCTTTCTGGCAGCTGACAGAAGCAAGTTTCTCCTTAAGTTTTTAAGAAGCAATGAGGTAAGAGGTTAGACTAATGAGTTATTTTGGATTGGAGTTATTCTTGGTTGCTGGGTTGAGTAGAGACCCATAAACTTTACTAGATTAGCTGTACTGAGAATAGAAATGACAATCTCTTGTGAAAATTAAAGAAATCTAAGCAGGGAAGGTTCCCATGTGGGAGGTCACAGTCCTAGGGAGCGCCTGTGATATTCTTCAAAAATACTATGGGCCATGTAGACCCACAGAGTCACGGACCACTGAGCCTCCACAATTATACGCTGGAGTGTGACCACAATAATTTTATGTCGGGAGACTTTTAAAAATAGAACTTATCTCTGTTGACAAAAACAAGCAAAGTAAACAAAACACTAGCCCCACCCCCCAAAAAAAAAAAGCTCAGAGAGGACTTGAATAGATTTCAGTGTTACTCAGTGAATATTTCCTTATAAAGATGACTTAAAGAAACCTTTATGACTTTATCATAGCCCACTCTCATAAAAATTTGTGTAACATCAATGAAAGGCAAGTAACTTGTTAAGGTTATAGGGTTAACTAAAAGTCAAGAGATCAATAAATATTAGCTGAATTAGTTTTAAGAGAACTGCTTTGACTTTGGTTTTCCATGACCATTACTTCCCTTTCACACAACCACTAATTGAGGTTTCCCAGGTAAATCAATCCCTTAGTCAAGGGCTAGTAACTAAATTAAGAGGACTTTACCATCCCAGCGGTATGGCTATTAACTATTCTCTAATCCTCTATGGACAAACTTGTAGAAACTTCTATAACCCTTCTTAACACATCCCAACATCTGTCTTAAATCCTCACAGTCATTCTATGTATAAAACAACAACAACAACAACAACAACAACAACAACAACAAAAACCCTAATGAACACCACTTTGGGGACATTAGTCTCTGAAACTACAACACTGTACAGTGCACCACAGTAATAATCTTCAGAGAGACAAACATCAGGGCCTCCCTGGTGGTGCAGCGGTTGAGCGCTGCGCAGTGGAGCTGTCGGCAGCGCGCGATGCAGGTTCGACACCCAGCCGGGGAGAATCCCACATGGCACGGCAGACCTCTCCTGCCTTACCCACTGCTCCCCTCAGCAGTGTATTTCTGATCTGCCTGTTCTGCTCCCCACTCTGTCTCTGGTGAACCCTCTCGCCGCCCCATGCCTCTGGCCTGTACCCCAGCTTGTATGTATAAATAAATAAATCTTTAAAAAAAAAAAGAGAGAGAGAGACAAACATCAGCTTCCTGAGGTGAGGGACCATGCCTTCTTGTCATCTCTATATCACCCACACCACGTACAGTGCCTGACACACAGCAAGCATTCACAAATATCTGTTAAATGTCTGAATGTAATAAATGAACATTTGAAAACTTAGAATGTGTTAGTCACTATGCTGGCCACTTGCATAATTTCATTCATACAGTCACCCTATACACAAAAGTGGTTTTATCCTCACCTTATAGAAAACTAATATACCAAAGAGCTATGCGCAAATAACAGACCTACGATTCAAACTCAGGTTAGCCCAGCTCCAAATCCCTAGCCACTACTCCAGTTTCCATCAACTGAATTCCAAAGGAGTGTGTGACTAAGATACTCCCTGTGGGGGGAGGGGACTGAGGGAGTGTGGTAGTCAGCCAGCTAAGGCTGGAAAGCACTCTATATTCAATTTTCAGTGAATTTTACTGTATCAAAGGATCACAAAAGACTTCCAGTAAAGGAATACTGCTAACTTTAAAGCTGACAACTTGCATCCCTAACTGATCCTACTTTTGAAGTCATTAAAGGATACCTATCTCCATCTCTAGGAGAGAGCTAGCAGTGCTGACCAGGGCAGGGTGGAAAAGCACACCCTATTACGCTGTCCCCAAGGCTGATGCTCCAGCATGCCATCATGATATACTACTGATACAGACAGCGCTGCTTTAGAATATTTTAATCGTTCTGGATTCCTTATTTATAATAAGTGACGGTCTTAGGAAAAAGAATCCAGCTGCCTCTACGTTAAAATTCAAGCTCCCCTGTTGTCCCACTGCTTCATGCTAAAGGTGTACAAGTGAATTTGTAGATATAAGAGAGTTGTCAGTTTACAGATCAGCAAAGTTTTAAATATTTTCAAATCAGTTGTTTGAAACTCATTATTTTCTCATAGTAACATTGATAGACATGATTTTCAAGCCAATCCATGATTAAATCAATCACTGACTTAGATGCAATGAACATATGCAATATAAAGTAATAGAAAACTATACTCAAGAATTAACAAGTTACATAAAAGTGAAAACCAGTGGGGTCCTACCTGGTGTCCTAGGGGCTAAGTCTCAACGCTATCACAGCCATGGCCTGAGTTCGATCCCATATGGTGCAAAAGACCCTTCTGTCTTGCCCACTGCTCCCCTCAGCAGCGTATTTCAGTAGATCTGCCTGTTCTGCTTCCCACTTTTCTCTGCTGAATCCTCTCATCCACCACAACTCTGGCCTACACCCCAGGTCTTCTCATTTGGAAAAAAAAAAAATGAAAACCAGTGTAATTTGTCTTAATGCTACTGGTAATAAAACAATTTTAATTTTTATTAAGAGGGACTAGGTGAAGTTTCTAAAGATGTCTTATTTCCCAAAGTGTTAGAAAGAGATTGTACTGGATTAAGATACTTTTCTTAAAGGTGACTCTCCTTTTCCTTGATATAAGTATATCATAATACCTACATTTAGTACTTGTCCACCATGAACTGCAAGTGGATAAATACAGGAAAACAGTTGGCAAGGTAGGGAATGAGGTCTTTGGGGTAGGGAACAGATATGATAAAGTGAATGGTGGAAAATTTTTCAATAAGTAGGTCCATAAAGGTACTTCCTAAAAAGAAGAAAAGGGAGTGTTGATGGAGCATATTCAGGAAAGTGAAAATGAAAGAAGTGTGTAATCTGCTGTTTCGTTATCCAAAATAATCCAGATGGTCAAACAGATCTCATAATTCAGGGAGTACTACAAGGTAACTTTATACAGCATATAACCTCCCCCAAATTCCAGAACTACATTATTTTTATTACTACACAGAGATAAAACATTTAACACATTTAACTTAATATCTCTAAATATATACCTTTGCTGAGTGTTATGAAAGTATCACATAGTCACTACCATTCATAAATTGTTGTTGACATTTCCATTTCTCTGCTTGTTTGAAACTTCAGACACAGTGGCTTTGAGAAGTAGTATGCTTTCCTGTTGAAGAACTCAAATTTGAAGCCAAGCTTCCAGAGGCTAAACCTAAGTGCTGGCATAGCCCTCTCTGTAGCTTCCTCATCTGTGATATGGAGATAATGACTATTGTCAATAAGTGAAGTTCAAGCATGAACAATATTTAAACAATGTCTGGCACACAGTAAGTGCTCAAAAAATATTAGCTGCTATTATATTTGTATATAAAATCTATGATAAAAATACTCAATTTTTTTCAGATTGTTAAGTGAAAAAAAATAAGGGGTAGAACAGTATATATGGAATTCGATTACCTTTAAGGAAAAAGAAAAGTAATGAAAAGTATACAAACTTGAATTTAAAAAGAAAAAGTGGCCAGGGCAGGTACTATAAAGATGTTTAAATAAGCAGCGTGAATCCTGGAAGGATGCACAAGATGGAGTTTTCCTTTTCTCTGTAAATAAATCCTATCTAACTTTATAATTTTGTCCCTTTCTCATGTGTTATTGGTCAGTAATTAAAAAATGCAAATTAATAATTCTATGGATATCAAACTAAGATTAAGTAGCCATTAATCCATCAATCCTACCTTTATTTAAAATTTAATGCAAAACTCACCCATTAAACCACCCAATTCCAAAGAAAGGGGATATGGGATAGCAAGTACAAATAACTTGGTATGTTCTCTTCCCAACTATTAAAAATTGAATTAGCAATTGCAGATGTCCTCCAACTTAAACAGAAATTTCTACATTGATTTATGTGGTCCCAGAGGATGCTTAATATTTTATAGAAACAATGACCGAATTAGCTACAAAATAATAAATATTTGGGAGGGTTGGTAAACTAATTTAACTCAATAATAAAGGCCTTATTTATACATAAATCATAAGTTGCATATAAATATAAGAATTACATATTGGAATCCAAGTGTAACTAAATTTACTCTATACAGCTTCCTGACTTCTGGCCAGCAAACTGAAAATATTCGTCAAACCTCTAATGATACACAGAATGGGTAAATGCCAAAACACTGAAAATTTCCTTTCTTGGAAATACAGCCCAAAATTCAAAGGTAAGGAAACTCATTTTTATTACATTCCTAACAATATAAAACAAAGAGCAAACTATTTCCAAGAATTTTATAATCTCATTAAGGTCAACACTGTATATCCTCTGGGAGGTGTGGAGGGGGGAGGTGGGGGAGAAGAAAGAAAACAAATGCCTTGAAAACAAATAAACCCAACAAGCCAAAACAAACATCTGTTTTGTTTCCTCACATCTTAATAGGCTGGCTATTTTAGATACAAATATTTGTTTTGCTGACAAATGTTTCCAAAATGTTCGTTAAAAGTGTTTCACTGAACTAGTTTATTTTTGAGCTGAACAAATTGCAGACTTCTCCAAAGTCTACAAGGCATCTGTGAAAAATGAGCAAGTATGGCCTAAAGATTTTCAAAACCGCTCACTTGGCAAGCTAGAGGAGTCAATACGCATGGCGCTGCTGACCGCAGGATCACTTGTGCAGTGAACAGACTGGGGTGCACTAGATAGCACAGACAAGGCCCAAATTTCCTGCATTTACAAAATGGCAGGCAGGTTAGTTTTCATCCTGTTAGGCTGAATTTCTGTGAGAGCTCACAGTTCTTCGACTCTGCACAAGAATGTCCCCGTTTTTCAGGAGCTTTGCTTTACTTTCCTGTGCCTTGGCAAGGATCAAAGACGCAGAGGGAACAAATGGTTTCCCATGCATATTGAATTCCCTCTTATACTGATTTTTCCTCTGCCACTTGAAATTCAATATTGGCAAGATTCCCGTACATCACCTTAACCAGTAAATCGTCTGCTTGCAGTCAGCGCGTGAAAAGGTAGATTTCAACATCAAGATTTTGGTAAGAAATTCAAATGAAAATCCTTTGATTAAATTTTCTATAGCATTGGTACTAAAACTCATTTTTGACAAATGAGCTTTAGTTTCATTTTAATGTAAAATCTTTTCTTTACCTTTTGTTTCTTTTCTCTGATTGCTTTGCATTATTCTTAAAATACAGCATTATAGGTGAATAACTCTTTTATAAGTTAGTCAAGAATTTTGAGCCCAAATCTTAATTCCTATCACTTATTGAGCATTAAGAGTTGTGTGCCTCACTTTCCTCATCTGTAAAATAGGGAGAAATTTTACCTCCCATCATGGGTTTAAGATTTTATGTGACAATGAACGTAAATCTCCACATAAAAACAATTGGATCTTCATCACATTTAGGATTATGATAGCTATCATAATTATTATTATGAGATGTTCTATGAGATTTTGGATAGAATTCTATTTTAAAGTCAAATTATCAAATTATATCACAGTAAGTGAATTACGAATGCGTGTTCCTATGTTAATTAGACATCTACAAGTCTTCATAAAAAATATTTTTAAAAGAATAATTTAAGTGCCGTGTTGTGAAATGTAATTTAAAAATTCCTTCATGATCAAAAGAATACATGCACCTGTATGTTCATTGCGGCACTGTTCACAATAGCAAAGCTATGGAAGCAACCCAGATGTCCAAAAATAGATGATTGGATCAAGAAGATGTGGTACATATACACAATGGAATACTATTCAGCATTCAAAGAAGATAAACACATGCAATTTGCAGAGACATGGATGGAATTAGAGGGGATCATACTCAGGGAAACAACTCAGAAGGAAAGAGAAAAATATCTAATGGATTCACTTATAACAGGACTATAGGGAAACCAAATAGGAGAGAGACACTTGGGGGGTGGGGGGAGGGGGGCACAAACTGGGATAAGGGCACAAAGGATAAGGGCACAAAATGGCGTAGAAAAGGACATAAGGGACCACGGAGATGGATCACGGGTGAACTGGTGGTGGGTTACCCAAGGGGAATACAAAATGTAAATGATATAAATAACAATAAAAATATGTATTATTAAAAAATAATAAAAATTCCTTCATGATAATTATGCTCAAGTGGTTAAAATATTTTTATTGCTTTTTTGAAAAAAAATGTATTACTGTTGTTAGTAATAATATGCCTTAAGGTTTTAGAGTTTGGTACAAGAAAGTAACACATGCGTTACACTTTAGTGACTAAGGGGTAAAATGTTATTTTAGATAATAGCACAAAGAAAAACATTCTAAAAGTTCTTTTTCTTTCCTTGCCTCTATAAACTTTTAATCAGAAGGAAATCTTTGCCTCTGTAATGAGATTTTTTTCAAAACAACTTTTCTTTAAAATTTTTAAAAAGAAAATCCATCCATTAAAAGTTTAAATAATAATGAATTTATTTGTGATATTTTCTTGTAGTCTTAGGTTTAAATTCAAAAAAGAGTTGAATCTGATTAAAATTTTCTTATGTACATAGTGAAATTTCAACATTTCATGCAATACCCTTTTTTTTTCTGGAAAACTAACCACCTTCTCTAACAAGAAAAGTCATTAGTTGAGAAGATGGGAATGGATAACTAAGATATGTACATCCCGTACATCATCAATATAATAAAATGTTTATAAATATATACCTATTTAAAAAGAATTTCAGTATTAAGGAAAATAAAAATTAGTTCAAGTTTTGTAGGATACAACCAAAGCAATGTTTCAAGGAAACTAAAGCACTGAGAACATATATTAGAAAAAATAAAATAAATAATTTCAAGCCTTAGAAAACTAGACAAAAAAAAAAAAAGAGAGAAAGTTAAATCAAAAGTACAACTGAGGTTACCAGAGTGGGAAGACAGAGACTGAGGAGCACAGGGGTATGGGACACCAAAGGAGTACTGTGGAGAATTATGGGTACTGTGGTTGTGGGTGTGGTCACACATGAAGCGATGTGAACCTGTACCTCTAAACCATATGCAATGTTGTAAACAACTACCTCAGTAAAAAATACAATTTTGAAAAAAAAACAAGAATAATAAATCTCATGGGAGTAAATGAAACTGAAACAGGAAAATAACCGAAAATTCAACCAACCAAAAGTGGGCTCTTTGAAAAGAATAAAATTATAAACCTCTAGCAAAGAGAGCCAGGACAAAAACAGAGAAGATATAATAACTCATCAGAAATGAAAGAAGAGCCATTACTAGAAATCTCATGAATATTAAAAAAATAATAAATGAATATGATGAATGCCCACAAGTTTTATAATCTAGATGATTTGGACTATTCCTTGAAATATACATTCTACTAAAACCTAATACAAAGAACCATAGATAATCTGAATAAACATACTTATTAAAAGTTTGAATAAATAATTATCCAAAACATAGCTAGGTCTGGATGTGATCAATGGTGAATTCCACAAAAAAATTAAGCAAAAAAAATGGTAATAATTCTCTATAATTTGTTTCAGAAAACAGAAGCTGAGGGAGCATTTCCTAACTTATCCACTGAGGCCAAGATTACTCTAATATCAAAACCAGACAAAGGCATTAATGAAATTAAAACTAAAGGCCAATATAGCTCATGAATACTGATGCAAAGATCCTTAACACAATATAAGCAAACTGAACCTAACAATAAAGGAATTTTGCACCATGACAAAGTGGGATTTATTCTAGGCATAAAAAGTTTGTTCAATATTGAAAACCAACAGACGAAAGAAGCAAAATCATATGATCCTATAACAGATGCAGAAAAAGCATTTGACATAATCTTACATCCATTTATGACACAAATATTCAGCAAATTAGGAATAAAGAATGTCCTCAAGTTGACAAAGAACACCTGCAAAAAACCTGCAGCTAATATAATACTCAATACTAAGAAACTGTATATTTTCTTCCAAAGATCAAGAACAAAGAAGCCTCCTCTCATCTGTCCTACTCAACACTGAAGTGGAAGTCCTAGATAATGTAATAAGACAGGAAAAGGATATAAAGTATATTTAGATTGGGGAAAAAGCTATAAATTTTTCTTTGGTCACAGATGACACGACTGTCTATGTAAAAAGTACCTAACGATCAACAGAAAACAAAAACAAAAGCACAAAACCTGGAACCAACAGATGATGATAGCAAAGTTCAAAGACACAAGGATACCTACAAAAAGTCAACTGCTTTTCAACATAACAATGAACAGTTGGAATTTCATTAAAAGCACAACATCATTTATACTAGCATAAAAAAACCCCTAAAAATATGCATAAGAACTTTGAGGAAAAACAAAACTCTTTCCATCTGATGATAATCAAAACAGTACGGTATTAGAATTAGACACACAGACCAATAGAATATAATTGAGAAAAGAAAGTTTCAAGTCTTTTCAACCAATGGTGCTGGGAAAACTGGACAGCCACATATAAAAGAATGAAACTACCATATACAAAAATTAACTCAAAGTCAATTAAAGGTTTGGATGTAAGACCTGAAACCATAAAATATATAGAGGAAAACAAATATACCACAACATTGGTCTCAGTTATGTACTTGGGGACTCAACAGCAAAGGCAAGGTAAACGAAAGCAAAAATGAATGGGACTATGTCAAACTAAAAAGCTTCTGTACAGTGAGAAAAATAATTATTAAAAAGTAAAGATACCCTACTAAATGGGCAAAAATATTTGCACATAATATATCTGACAAGGGGCTAGTACCCAAGACCTACAAAGGACTTACAACTTGACAAAAAAAATCTATCGCTAGATATAGATATAGATATAGATATAGATATAGATATAGATATAGATATAGATATAGATATAAAAAATGGCTAGAGGACCTAACCAGACATTTTTCCAAAGAAGACATACAGATTACAAGTACATGAAAAAATTCTTATCTCTTATCAGGGAAAATAAAATAAAAACTATCAGATATCTGGGGCCTCCCTGGTGGCACAATGGGTTAAGTCTCAGCACTATGAAGCTATCAGCAGCCACTGCAGCACGAATTTGATCCCTGGCCAGGGAGCTTTCCACATGGTGCAGCAGACTTCTCGTCTTGCCCACTGCTCCCCTCAGGAGTGTACTTCGGTAGATCCTCCTGCTTTGCTCCTCACTCTGTCTCTGGTGATGCCTTTCAGCATCCCACACCTCTGGCCTACACCCCAGTTCTTGTATGCATAAATAAATAAATAAATCTTTAAAAAAAAAAAACAAACTACAAGATACCATCTCATGCCTATGAGAATAGCCCATATCAAAGAGACCAGAAACAATAAGAGTTGGTGAGGATGTGAGGAAAAAGAAACCCTCATACATTGTTAGAAATGTGGAATGGTCCAGTTTCTATGGAAAACAGTACAGAGTTTTCTCAAAATTTTAAATATAGATCTACCATATGATCCAGCAATTCCACCACTCCTAAGTAGCTACCCAAAGAATGCCAAAACACTAATTTGAAGAGCTATATAGCAGCACTATTTACAATAACCAAGTGATGGAAGCAAGCTGAGTGCCCAAGGACATATGATTTGATTGATACACAGACACAACTTATATACACATATACACACATACATACATACATACATACATAGTGTGTATATACAGATAACAATGCAACACTACTCAACTATAAAAATAGATGAACTCTTGCAATATTGTGACAACATCGATAAAACTGGAGGGGATTATGCTTAGTGAAGGAGAAAAGACAAATATGATATTGTTTTGCTTATATGTGGAATATAAAGAAACAAAACAAAGAGTCAAACCAAACCAAATCAAAATAACCTCTGGAAATCTGACTATAAACCCGAGGCTACCAGTGGGGAAGGGGCTGGGTGGAGATTATAGGTAGAAGGAAGCATAATGCACTATGTTGAATGAATGCGGGTGCCTTGGTGGGGGTGTGGTATGATAACCTATTTCTGAAGTTGGATTACATATTTCTGAATCATATACATGTATAAACCAGTGTTACCTTAATAAATTTTTTTAAAACAAAATGAAAATAAAAATCTAAGTAAAGGAAGGTATCAGTATTATCAAGGAGGCAGTTCTTCCCAACTTGCTCTATAGATGTCATGCAATTCCAATCAATGCATCATCAGTTATTTGATGGAAACTGACACACTGATTCTCAAGTTTATATGGAAAGTAAAAAGACCCAGAATAGCCAACACATGTCTAAGAACAAAGTCAGAAGAGTTATTCAACTTAAATAATGTAAAACTAAAGTCATCACAATGTGGTATTGTCAAAAGAACAGACAGATCAATAGCATAGGGACTCCAGAAAAAGAACCACACAAATATACTCAAATGATCTTTGACAAGAAAGTAAAGGCAATTCAATGGAACAAAGAGATTTTTCAACAACTGGTATTAAAACAATTGGGCAGCCAAATGTCAAAAAATGATCTAGACACTGACCTCACACCTTTCAAAAACCTCATTTGAAATTGATCAGAAACCTAAATACAAAATGTAAAACTATAAAACTTATTAATTACAACATAGAAAACCTAGATCACTGATTTTTTTTAAGTGACGTAATAGTGAAGTAAAAACTGTATTACATACACACACACACACACACACACACATTCTATAGGTTTCAGTGTGGCAATATGTCTTTAGACACAGCACCAAAAATGTGTTCCATGAGAGAAAGAAAATGATTAAGTGGAACTTTGTACAATTTAATTTTTCCTCTGCAAAAATACTATTAAGAGCATGAAAAGGTAAAGTTGCAGATTAGGGAAAAGTATTTTCAGTTATTGATATTATCTGATAAAGGACTTGTTTCCAAAATATATAAAGAACTCTTCAAACTCAACAATAAATAAACAACCCGATAAAAGTAGGCAAAATATCTGAACAGACACAAGATATACAGATGGCAAATAAGCATACAAAATGGTACACAGCATTGTATTTCTTAATGGAAATGCAAATTAAAATCAAGTAGATAATACTGTACATCTATTAGAATGGCCAAATCCCCAAATACTGACAACATGCAATGCTGGTGAGGCTGTGAAGCAACAGAAACTTTCATTCATTGCTGGTGTGAACACAAAATGGTATGGCAATTTTAGCAGATGATTTGGTGGTTTTCTCATAAAGTTAAACGTACCCTGGCAACTCAATCCAGCAATCACATTCCTAGGCCTTTACCCCAAAAAGTTGAAAACTTATGTATATATAAAAATCTTCACACAAATATTCATAGTATCTTTATTCATAGTTGCCAACAATTGTAAACAACCAATTGCTAGAGGTAGGGGCAAAGTTAGCATTGCTATTTGAGAGTATATATATATATATTTTTTTTTTAATTCAAAATTAAACTGAAGTGCTGCTGAATGACCAGATAAACTTCACTGTTTCTCAACACACTGGCACATCTCCAGATGATGTAAATTTTATTTTTAAGATTTTCAGTGCATGTTTAACAAACTCATTTTTTAAGAGGACTGCAAAGGCATTATTTTTAGTTCTTAAGTGGGTAAAAAAGTAGAAATTAAACTTTCATATTCAATTTATACTGCTTTTAATGCACTATACCATCTGTCTTAATGAGTATGCTTTAATATTTAATCATAAACACATTAAAGTAATTTTTGAACTAAAGTTTCATGATTTACTTGATTGTAAGTAATACTGAACAGTATCATGTATTTAAAAGACACCTAATCTTCATATAACCTTAAAACACACACACACACACACACACACACACACACACACACGAGTCCTGTTTTCAAACATATTTGCCCTAAAAAATACCTTACACAGTTATCTTTAGCTGTCCATTAGGACTTAATAACTATGAAAAATACAAGAAAAGACTGTACAGTATGAGGAAAACCATGTTATGGAAACATCTGGACTGCATGATTCCATGAAATGAAAAAGCAGAAATCCGTTTATACTTAAGATCAGATAGTGACTACAGTCAACTTTTCAATATTTGGAAACACTGACACTAAACACAAGCAAGCTCTACTAAAATTAAAAAAATAAACACCTGTAACTTTTTTCAATAAAATCATATTCACTATTTTAACTTTATTTCTATCTCAAAACAAAAATATTAGGCAACACATAACAATAATTCCTTACAGTTCTTTAGATTATGTACTTTACCATCCAAACTTTCTTTTCATCAAGGACAATATAATTTTATATATGACCAATAACAAGGAAAAAGTAATACCAAAAAAGCTTGGGCTGAATCTACACTCTTACCACAAATATGAAAACAACTAAAAAAAAAAAAAAAACCACTCATCAAAAACCAAACTAAATCTTCCTTGAATTTCTCTGTCAGTGGGGAAACTCACTGAACTTTTCACTTAATGCAACAGAAGAAAGCCTGATCCATGCTCATTCACTTTAGTGGGAGGTGGTGAATATAAGAAAGCTGAAAAATATTCTTTCCCAGTTTAGTTCATTCCTATCTTAAAAACATGAAGACCCTGAAATTGAATTAAGAACTTAAAACACTAAGAATTTATTCAAATATAATCTAAAAATAGATCAATCTAAAATAAAATCATATATGCCTTTTGAAGATCACAGTTTTTCATTATTTCCCACATGGCAAGGCATTATATCGTGGTCAAAGTTGCTTTCACATAGCATCTCTTTTATAAGTAAAATTCACTTAGTTCAAGTTTCAGATACAACCTTTTATGATTTGACCAAATGTCCTTTTTAAAAAAACTCAAACCAATCTTAACCAAAGTAACGTGATTAAGTCTCCAGTTTTATACTGTATTTGTCACTATAAAAATATCTTAATTACGTAGTTATTCGACTCGCTCTTTTACTCATTCTATTACTCCACAGACTCTTTAGTTTCCAACTTTTCATTCACAAACCTATCCCTTTCGTAAAAAACCCTTTTAGTCCTCGAGAAGCTTCCATGACCCAGATGGTTCATGTGTAAACAAAAAACCTCTCTAGAGTTGGGACAAACCAGTGTCTTTCCTCATCATGTTCACATGAAGTTTATGGAAATAGGACAATTCTACAATAGCTTCAATAAATCCAACACCACTGCTATCAAAAGTTTATCTTGAATTGATTAACAGTTATGAAATCTAACTAAAAGACAGAAGAGAGTGTAGTATATTAAGTCCTGTGAATACTGTATTTACACATGTGAACTGAGTGAGAATGTCATTAAGCTAGTGTTTTGTTTTATACATAAAAGCAAATGGAATATCATGATCAATGACAAAATGTTGAGTTAAAATGTGCAGCAGAAATAGTATTAGCAGTTAGCTGGAATACAAGGATGTAACTTCTATTCTAGAATTAAATAGAGTTTGCATGCATTTAAGGGGGAAAGAGGACAATTAAAATTTAAAGGAGTTTTTTGGGGGGAGGTGAAGGAACTTTCTAATATTTATAAAATAAACCTAGAGTCAAAATGTATTTGCACCCATTATATAAAACATGTTCCGCTATGAATTAGAATGCCACTTAAAATTAACATTCTGTGAACATGAACGTCATAGAAGTGAGTCTTTTAATGTAGATTATTTAATCTGACTTGAGCCAACAGAGAGGGCGTTATGCTCTAGGAATTAAATAAGAAGTTCTGGCTCTTCGTGGATAAGAGCTCACCTTATAATCCACAAAAGAAGAAAATACATTGTTAAAAAGTTAAAATAAGTAGATGAAAAGTACAAGAGAAAAATGTAAGAAATGTAGTTAGAGACCGATTCAGGAAATTAAACAAATACCTTATTAAGAGTTCCAGAAAGAAAAAAATGGAGGGGAAGAAGAAACAAAAACATAGGAGAATTTCCAGGGAGGGAGAGACTTTCATTTGAAAGGGCTCATCAAGGGTTATGAGAAGGATGAAAAACACCTGTACTGAGACACACTGCCAGCAAAGTCACAGAAGGCCAAGAATAAGAAAGGGTGAAGCAGGGGAATCACTGTATTCCATGATCAATCCTCCACTGCTACCCAACAGTTTTGAAAAACCTTAAATATTTAATGATAAGGTAAAGGCGGTGCGATTTATTTTTATATTCAATATGTGTGTAAGTCATTATAGCTACATATTATAATTATGCATCTAAAATATTCATACCTTGAAAATGGAGTATATTTATAGGCGAAGTCTATATCACATACTTTTGAAGTATACATACTTTATACTAATATTTTTAAGCAAATAATAAAATACGTATAATGCTGCAATCACGCTTGATTTATATTTAGGCCTTGCCAAAACTGTGCAGCACTGCATGGATATATGACTGTAGAAAAAGCATTTAAATCACCAGAAATATAGCCGGCAGGCCGAATAAAATGCACATAATTACCTGCTGCGGGATCTGTAACTGCTTGACTGGTGATGCCAGACGGTGGTTCTTGAAGATGGTAAGTGGCATTTGTGGATGGTGTCGTGGGGCTGGTGTTGCTGCTTGTCATATAATGTGCAGGATATGGGGAGCTGTTATAATACTGTGCGTACTGACCCTGGCCAAAACTGGGGTAAGATGGATAGTCCTACCAAATGGAAGCACACAAGAATTATCTGTCAGAATACTACTTATTTCTTACATTTCAAAGAATAACTATAAATGTGTTTAAAGTTTTTGTGTCCTCTCTGAAAGCAGAAGGCATACTTAAAACACACAATGACTGAAGTGCTGACTTGAAAACAAATTTTATGAAAGATCAGAAATGCTCTTCATATTTCTTCTATCCCATGCTTTACTAGATTACTAGGTAAAATTAAAGCAATCTGAAAACTGAACAACTTATCACCTAAGATGACTAGACTGACTTTTAAAAGAAATATAAAGGTTTAAGTAATCCTCAAGATATAATATATTCATACAAGAAAATCACGTTGTATTTTTTAAATTTCAGAAGTTAAATTGACTTTTAAAATTACCTGCTGCGAACTGTTAAATCCAGAGGAATTTGTGAGTGAATTATTTCCTGTATATAATCCTGATGATGTTGTAAAACTGCTACCTAAAAGGAAATGAAAAGAAAAATGGTTTTCAATTTCTATTTCATATTTCCTATATGATATTGCTATTTAGATAAAGTGGAGTTGGAGTTCATTGCATTTGCTTTGTCTTCAGTCTAACCCATTTTCATGGTTAATTTTGTTAAAATGGTTGACAATTTTAGTTTCACTATACTACAAATAATTAAAAATTAAAGTGCTTTGAATTTCTGAGAACAAGAGTAACAATGAATAAAATACATTTGTGCAGAAATATTAGACACTGAGCTTTCCATTTCAATTTGTAAAGCATATCAGGATTTTCCATATCTTGACATGAAGTATGCTAAATGTAAAATGATGGGATCAGACTCAGTGATTGTAATGTTATTGCCAACTCAAAAACGAAAAGGCTACTTCTAAGAACTTAAAATGTGTTCAGACTTGTACTTTTTGTCATTAAAATGGTGCCTGTAAAAGCTGATCATTTCATTCCACAGAAGAATGAATGGCAGTACTTGCATATTTGATAAAACTAAGAACAAAGTGGAACATGGTATTTTACATATTATAGATGCTGTCTAGATAGCATTCTATTTGTTAAATGTCTTATGTGTTCGACAATAACCAAAAGGCAGTGTGCAGGATACAAATATTAAGAAAAAATTTTAGTTCCCTTCTTCACTTTATTTACTATCTTAATGTTAAATTATGCAAAACCACAATACACTATTGTTTATGTTCATACTGGCAAACATTTCTGAGAAGACAAGATCAAGAATTGGCAAGTATGTAAAAGTGGCAGTTGGATACTACAAAATGGGAGTTCAAATAGGTATAATCTTCCCATTGGGTTATGTGGTCAGTTATTGAGAAGTGTTTTATCCTATTTAATCCAGTAATTTTGCCAGGCATTTACCCTAAGAAAAAAGTGATTTATACAAAGAGATAATTAGAAAAGATGTTTAACATTTCTAGTAATATTAAAGGCACATCTTAGTGCTTAAAAAGTTATTCAGAAAATAGAGTATCGCTGTTAAAATGGTATATAATATTGATGTTTAACATGGGAAATTTTTGAATTTTGTTAAAATAAGCAACGAAAATGGTCTTGTGATCACCTCTGAAATATTTTTAAAAGTATGAAACATTTTTCAAATGCATAAAATCTCTTAAGTATTATCTATGGAGCAGTATAATCTATAGTCATACAACATTCATGAAACCAAAGTAAATTTTACTCAAAACCTACATTGTTTCTATAAATAGAAAAAGCAGTGCTTACAAAATTTTATGGCAAATGAATAGTATAGGAATAAATATATTGGCAATTCATCGAGGATATCTTCCATGTGAACAAGCTAGACAGAAATAACTTCAGGTGTAATAAGGTAATCAATACATGCCAAGTGTACTTGCTACTGATGATTTAAGTATTGGCTTGAGGCAGAAAACACGGTTCCTGAGTTCATCACTTATGAGCTGTTTGGATGACTTTGAACAAATCACTTAACCACTCAAATGCATAATTTCCCTCTGTAAAAATTCTATTTCACTGGATTCTTAAGCAGATGAAATGAGTTATGTTTTAGAAAACATCATTAACAAATTGTAGTATCACAAAACTTTTGGGATTTATTTCAGTATATATTTCTAAAATTCTCTTGTATTTATATGTCTCACTATATCTTTTCCCTCTTTTTTTATGTTACCAAATTAGATAAATATGACAATATCTTTGCATACTTAAAATTCTTCCCTATTTACTTATCAAGCATCTAGGAATTTTGAAAACCTGATCCAAGAACTTGTTTCTTCATTAAGAAAGGAAAATACTTCCTAAGACAGTTTTAAATTTAGTTATTACATAGACTTGAGTCTATTTGAGGACTTCAGTAATATCAATTGTTCAAAGTTCCCAGAAAACCATCATGGATAATCAGAGATCTCTCACTGTTAATGTTCATTTTGTTATGAACAATGGGACTCAAGAGACAAGCTTCCCATATTAATGTTTGTTTGCATGTGGTGACCACATATTAAATACTGGGATCATGGTGATAACTGTATGGGGATAAAATTTCTCAAAATGCTTCAGTTTTAACATTTTTTTAAACATTCAATCTCATGGACATGACTCACTACATATCAGTGGACAGTTATTTTTGATTATATACAATAAATACATACAGCAAACTATATAAACAATGAACATTTAAATATTTCCTTATAAAGTCAAGTCTAAAATTTCATGTATTAACTGAATATCAACACTTTTTAAAATTTTTAACCACTATTTACATTTGATAGGAAAAAAAATCACTTAGGGTTATGACTTGTTACTTTCATTGAAGCTATAGATTTCTAGATTATAACTTGCTACTTTCGTTTAAACTACACATTTCTAGGTTATGACTTGCTACTTTCATTTATATTACACATTTTTGAGCAATAAATACTGACCCAAATAATCCCTATCCACCAAGAAAATGACAGTATAGAAAATATATTTTAAAAAGTTTTCACTCTCTAACTTATACCCTGAAACAAAGTAGAAAAGACCACGGAAGCTGTAATGTACAGGCCACTGGGGTATGACCAAGTAAATCATAGTTCAGTACTCCAAATGTACCCAAGTGACTTTTCAGACTAAATGTTACTTCTAAGACTGTACATTTGCTGGAAATTCAACATAAGTTATATTCATTTGTTGGCTGACTTCAGGCCCAGATTCCATTCCATTTAGTATGCTGAACCAAGAGTTTAATGGCACTCCAGTGGCTTAGAAGACTTAATGCAACTTCCAAAAGGCTCTAACTTACTTCAAGGAGAGGTGTATATAATAGAGAATCAGATTCAGGCAATATTAGTTTTTCACCACCCAGAGCTGGATTTAAAGTCTGCCTGCCTGTATTCATGCAGGACTCAGGCCACCAGCACTATATTTCTATAACTGCCACCTTTACCAGTTTCCTAACAACCTTCTGGCCTCCTCCACTTCTTTCTCCATTAAGGCAACAGAATATCTTTTCTAATGTGTATATCTGGTCTACTCACGTCCCAGCTAAAAAAATGTAACCATCAATGCTTCCTTATTCCCTTAAGATAAAATTCAAACCAGGGCCTATTTGTTAGGCCCTAACTGGTCTGACTCCATTTTATATTTTGGATGTCTTTGGTGTCTTCCCAGTAACCCAGCTCACTCAGATGTACCTTCCAGCCTAACATTATAGAAGCAATATGCAGTTCTCTTAAACCAGCTTCTTGTACTTCTTACTTCCTCCCAGTGTATCCCTGTTAACCTCTAACCAACTTTGTAATTCAGCTTGACTAGAATCCCCCTCCTACAGAAAAATCTTCCCTGAAGTCCCCTCTTTGTTCTCTTTCCTTCTAAACCTGGGGTTGCTGAATCTCACTTGCTCTCTAGCTCTGACATTGAGATGTATACATAATATATGTATACCCATATGTATATATTTATACATACAGATTTCAGATATTTTGCATATATATTTCACCCATATATTTTACATAGTTGTATTTGCATATATATCCATGACTTATTAATCAGTATTTGTTAATTTGTACTCATTGAATTGATAATTAACCAGTTAGTACAAATTAACAATTACATTTAAACTAGTTGGTCCTTTTCCCACCAAATAGGCTAATAAGAGATCTCAGAATTTATGCAAATAATTGGATATTTGTAGTCAACCCAGAACATCCCCAGAATACAAACTATAATACCACTAAAAATAGATAAAATCCATCAAGTGCTTACCACATGTTAAAAACTTATTCATCTTTTACTTGTTTTATCTGTGTAACAACTTGATACTAGATGGAAATAGAGGGTTAGGCTAAGGTAATATAGCTTCCATGTAGTGGAAGTAAAATTCATGAGCTGTTTGAGGTTTAAGAATCAGGACAACATTCTTTCAACTTATTCTACATAATTTTACGGGAAGTTTGAAAATGCATTAAAGTTTCCCCATAGGTTATTTGACAGGATTAAGAAAATCACACCAAAAGAAAAACAGAAGTGACAAGAATAAATAATAGTAATTAAAACTTATTGAGTGGTAACTGTGAGCGAGACCCAAATAAAGTATTTCACATGTCATAACTCACTGAGCCCTCAGAACTACTCCAAAGGTAGCTATTAGATATTCTTTTTTTACAGATGAAGAAACTTCCCAGGAGTGTCAGTGAGCATAACATTCAGTTCCAGGCCAACTAGATCTATAGTCAAAGCTCTTAATCTTCACGGAAGAGTACCTCTTAAAGCAATGACAGTTTCTTTTTAAATATATTTTCAAATAATATATACAACACATGGCTAACCAATTGAATTCAAAATCACCAGGAGGTGCTTGTTAAAAAGCAATGATCTAGGCCCTCATCAGACATGGAGGAGGGTTGACCTGAAGAGCTATAAGTTTACCAAACAGCTAGAAAGCCTGATTTCTAATACTACTATATAGAATATCAAATGAGTAGGTATTCTAGCAACTACTTCATGTGACTATTGAATAGAAAAAGCTTTCCTTTTACACTAAAAAAGTGATTAGACTCATTAAGCATTTACAGATGGACGCTTAGAGACTGCTGTGAGCATTCTACCCTTGAGCTGGGCTAAAGCTCAGAGGAAGTTAATCATCATACTTTGATAGCTGATCTCATGCAGTTTCGGTGCTGATACTATCAGATGAATTTCACCGGTTTAGAATACCACCAAGCAAAGACAAAATGGCAATGATAATGCTCCTAAGAAAGTTACAGCACGTAGATGCTAAACCCTCTTCCTACCCCGTGCAAGCCCAGTAGGAGAGGCTGCTAGGCTTGCACGGGGGATGGCCCCGTGCCATACCAGGAAAGATATGGCCAGGAAAACAGTACTCATCTTCCACTAGGATCAACTTACTGATAGATCAACCTCCTTCTGTAAATTTACCAGTCTTCAATTGTAAAGTTAGGTCACAGAATTTGGCTTAGTATTTAGCATGCCTTTATTAAAAAATACAAGTATTTTCTTTTTTATACATAGATGACTTTAATAAAAAATTACCTTTAGGTAAATAGCAGGAATTTTCTTTGATAAAATGCTTTAAATTCTATGTGATAGATAACATTATATCACAAAAATCCCCCAAAGTAGAAAGAATTTCCACTTAGAACACATACTTCTCAATTAAGGAGCTTGGGAGAGATAGGTTCAAGTGAAACTCCAATAATATGAATTATTAATTTAAAATTAAGTTCTAAGTAGGCGGGGGTGAAAACACTTCTTACCCATTTGTTAAAAAGTACTTATCTATTGAAATTGTTTACTATAATGAAAAATCATAGTCACACAACTTTTTTTGTCAGGAGCGGATACACTAGCTTTCAGAATAGAACACTAAAAAATCTTTATGGGCACAAGTACTACTCTAGAGGGTATTACTGAGGCCCATTCTTTGGGGAAAGTTAAATAAACTCACACAAACTGATTAAAACAACACAAAGGAACATTAGCTTCCATTACCTACATAGGCAACATAAGTTCTGACATGGAGTTGCTCAGTGAATGAAATGATACAACCTGGTTAGACTGAGAAAGGAAATAGAGTTCTGCACAGGAAAGGGCAACAAGCGTGTTCCTGGCATGGGGTGAGGATAAACTATCCAAAGGAGATCAGTGACTGAAAGGTTTATAGCAACTGGGATTGGGGGAGTATGGAGGGAAGATGGCTAAAGGTAGGAGAGAGAAGTTCCTTGAACATTTAAGAAAACTGTTGAGGAAAAGATGGCATTTTTAACTGAAAAACTCAAGAATCTGGAGTGTGAACATACAAATAAAAGCATATTGGGACAGAGGAAATCTTACAGTTTTGATTCTCTTTTCAGCGAATGGAGGAGGGAAGGGGGACACTCTCTTGGCCATAAGTTCTGTTTTCATCTTGACCATAAGGTCCTAAAATCCCTATTTATCCTGCCTGCATCACACACAGATGGACAAGCCATGTCTGCCTCACGCTTTCCAAAGCTCCCATCTGTGCTCAAGTGTGAGACAGAACTAGTGCCTGAGAATTTCTATCTGGTGTAGTAAGTTGAAACAGGACTATGGCAGGGGCTATAGCTCCAAAAAGACAGTGTCCAGTGGAGGACAGGCCACTATCTATGGGTTCTCACCCTCCCCCCACCCCCACAATTACAAGACCACTCAGGGAACAATGAAGATGGGGTTTAACAAGGAGAAAGAGTTCTTAAGGCCACACCCCAAATTGTGTCTAGAGTGTCCAGAAATATAAACAAAAGCCTCTCATACAAGATGGTGCCGTCCCACCAACAGGGCCTGAGCTCATGATGCGCTGGCACGCGGCTGAGCAGGTTCTAACTCACCGCAGCTCAAGGTGCTCACAGGTGGGGCCACCGAGATGATGTCGCAAAAGCCCAAAGCAACAGCCTGAAGGTCCTGGACGCTGGCCCACACGGCCGTGGAAGCAGAAGCACAGGAGACAGTACTGGACAGTCAGGAGCAGTTAACAGCTCTCAGAGATGACTCGGACACAGAATGCCAATGGCCAGTCGTACTGGTCACTCCTGGTCACCAGCATTAAGCTCTTCGAGAATTGTGGGCCTACACCGACAACAACTCTGAGACACCAGGCCTGGAGCTGCTGGTGCTCCCTTTCAGGTGATGTAAGAAGCAGAGGCAGAAGCCACTGGCCTCTGCAGAGCTCTTTGGCTTTGTGAAGCTTTTTGACTTCTCATCTTTCTTCAGAGGTTGACTGCTAGATGTGTTTTCCTTTTTCTTTCTTCTTTGGCAGTCAGGAACAGCATCCCTCAGAGTCAGTCAGAGCGCACTCACCAAGCTGGCACCTGCCCTGCTCTATATCCTCTTGCAGCCCCCCCCCCCCAAAGATCCGATTGGACCGTCTTCAATCCTATGGCTGATTGGACCGTTTGGCACTATTCAGCTTATAGCTCTCACCTGCTCTCTACGCTCTGCACCTGGTACCCACCAACTTGTGCTGTTTTTAACGTAACAAAACGTTGTATGAGAATATGATCGAACTAAAGTATCAGGTGAGCAGAAGAGCAGGAGGAAGCCTTTCTATAACTTTGTGTGGAGGCAGTTTGGAAGGCTAACTTGAAGGCCAATAGACATCAGGTGAGGAAAAGCATATCTCAATTTCATTATTTGTTCAGTAATGACAAGGAGAGTAGGGAAAGGAAAAGTAACAGACTGAGGGTATTTCTCAGATTTTATCTAGAGGACACACACTTTGATAGTTTTTTTTTTAAAAAACTGGGTGGTACATAAAGGCTTATCTAATAAAAATGATTATATGGAGAAAATTAAATGTACCTCTGAAAGGATTTAAAATACTTTGGGATCTCCAGAAATAAAATCCAGCAGTTTTTTAAAAATCAATTTTTAAATTGATTAGGCATCATGAATTTTGAACAGCTCCTAAAAATTCACTGATTTTAGCTGAATACCACTGGACCCCAGAGATGATACAGGGGTGTCATATCCATATATCACATGGGCATCCTAAAAAAACATTGATCTTATGGTACAGATGCACACATCCCAAGAGATACTAACTCTGTTAGCTCAGATATTTGCATATATATCAGAGTATATCAATGAAAATAAAAGTCTTTTTTACATATGAAACATTTCAAATTCAGAATGCAGTAACAGCCCACATTTTTACAGCATTCTGTATTTTGGTCCATATCTGTTGTCTCAGACTATTCCCAATGTTAACACATGAGGCAGCTGGGGCGAGGAGATTTATTTCCCAAGGGGTAGAGAGAATGGTGACATCCTTGCTCGAGGATTCTCAAGTTAAAGAATGACCATTATTGCCATGTCCAGCCACTTATTTCCACTCTGCCATGCCAAGTGCACCTTTAGATGTCCTGATTCCATAACTTTGAAAGAGAACATTATGAAAAGCAGTATTAATTTTTGGTTACACAGATACACAAAGGGTTGAGGCGAGGACAGCTGAGAAATTTAATAAATTTGGAATCAAACTATCTCCTATCTAAAAGACTTCTCCATTGTAACTCTCTTTTTAGGCCAGTTAATAATTTTACAAATAAATTACATTAACTTGTCCAGGGATAGTGTATCACAAAGATTTTGTTCTCTTCTTGTCACTGTCCAGGGTTCCTACTGAGGAAGGGTGGTTATCTTGTCAACCGTAACAAACAAGAAACAGTTTCTAGAAGGTCATATGCGGTCACCCTATTCTCTAGGTGCTAAGCAATCACAGTTTAAAAATAAACCAATCCCTCAAGTTTTATTAATCCACCTCCACTACATGTTAATAGTTAAGAACCCAGTCTATGTTGATTTATAACATGATTTAAAACGTTAAATCAAAATTTTGTGGGTGATTTAACCTGGCTAACACACTGCCCCACTATAACTTCAAAAAAAAAAAAACTTCAAAAAAAAAAAAAGGATATCATGTAGGTCAAAGGTCTACTTCACAGAGAACAAGGAATCACATTAAAAAGCAGAATCCCAGCCAACTAAGAATGCTGGAACCTGCTGGGGCCTGTCTGTACTTCCCAAGTTTTAGAACACTTTCTAGCACTTACTGGGCAAGCAGGATGCTATTTGTCCCTCGTGTATTTTCACAGAAGTCCATTTGCTTTCCTTCCCTGGCCTCTTTGCCATGGGCTATGTCCATCATCAGGCAAGATCTATGTGGCAGAAGTTAGTGCAGCCCCCTGGGGAAAAGCCTTAGAAGGCCAGATGGGCTATTTAAAACCAAAGTTTTCCCCTTCTCTTACAAGAAGGATTTTAAATGACCAATTTTCCTTTTGATCCCAGTAATAGTTTTTATATTCTAAAAAGATTTAACTCATGTAGTAAAGATTGTAAAGCATTTGATTTATCTTTCTTGAACTATTTCTATGTATTATAACTTTAAAAAGTCATACAGAGAATAAAATGGGGATTTATCACTGATTAATCAGAGATATTACTGGATTTCAAAAGATTTCCATACAATTTTCAAATGACTTGTCACTTGAGATAACACAGAACTGTCAAAGGAACTGAAAGGGATAATATTATTTAAAAAATCAACCTAAACAAAAATAAATTCTAGAAATATAAAAGAGCCATGAACTAAATTGTGAATATTGAGTGGACTGGCAAAGCAACTGAGAAATTCTGAACATTACTGCAAACTGAAATAGTTATTCTTCAATTCCAACTTTTTTTGTCATTTTATATCATTTAATATCATCTGCCTTATCATAGCAGATTATAAAAGAGGTCTAAGATATATTTTCTTAAAATCACCTATTTTGGAGCTTGGCGCATTTCCTCTTGGAAAATACCATTTCTATCTACAGTGAAAAACTTTTTATCTTTATATTTTGCTAAGTTATTTTGAGGTTCTAAATCACTAGTAAATTGAAACACTGCAATTATATATTTATAGACAGGCAGACCAAAGAAAATAAGGGTGATTTCCCTTATTAGACTAGTCCCACTTCACAATGAACCCCAGGATAAAGTGAGAGACATAGTGAGGTTGAGTTGTGCCCTTAAATAAACTTCTGTCCTAACTTACCATTTCTCCTCACTAGTTTGAACTCCAATCTCTTTAACAGAATAACATTATGTACACGGAGGGAAGTTAATTTTGTGTTATTTTCTCAAGTGAGAGCAGTAAAGCCTAAAGAAAAATAAACAAAGTGGAGTTTCCACAGCCTTCTGCGATTCATATATGAGCATCTGTGTAGTCGCTTCTATCTATCATGGCAAACCCTGACACCTTCTTGGTGCTCAGTGAAGGTAATGTCCCACACAGCCACTGCTATTCTGGGGCAATAAAGCACTCAGCAAAGCATCCAGTACCACTGACTCCCCTCTGTCTCCCACCAGCTCCCCCTACTACTATGACAGAAGGGGAGACAACTTTGATCATATAATGACAATAAACTATGAGGAGTTGAAGATTTTTATTATGCTAATTTTAAATCCATTTCTCCAAATGCAGAGAACTAGAGTTATCTTAATTTCTAACTCATGGTGGCCTAGACCTCTCCATTTCTAGCAAACATTTGTATATTTTAGTTATATTGTTAGAGTGTGGAGATGAAAAATATGAGTAAAGATGATTACTGTCCCCAACTGTCTAGAATCATTTCAATTAAGTAACTATGGAAAGCTGGGTTTTCCTCATAGCGGAAGCTTAGCCCAGTTAAGTGACCCAATTAAATTTTAATTGATTTTCTTTGTGTATAAAAATCTTTCACACTTCCATACCTCAAAAAGACTGCTAAACAAAATTTCACTTTCTTCATAGGTCAGCCTCAAAATGATGAACACAGTTTCATTCCTGTGGTAGATGGAACTCTTAGGTCTCTATGTAAGTGATGTATGGGGTGCAGAGGTAAATGAGTGGTAATGCTCTGGAACTTGCATTTTAAAAAAACAAACTAAAAGCTTGATTTCAAATCAGAGGCTTCTTCGACATAAAAAGAGAATAAAACTTGTTGATGTGGGCAGATAGTTCACAAAATTCCTCAGTACATCAAAGATTGATGCTGTTTCTCATAAGTGGATTTCTACCCGTTTGTACACACAAGCACACAATACCCTTTCACTCTTACTTCAGTATCCTTTGATTGGTGAAGAGTTCTAAAAACACTACATAATCTGTCAATTTACCCACACATCTCCTATACCCACTTTGTCCATCCCAACTCAACTATTCATTTAACTCATTTGCATAATGTTTGTCGATGGTGTGTGAAAAATAGCCTCCTCACACCATTCCAAAACTGCTTCCAGAAACAGTGAGGCTGACCCTGGGAACCAGAAGGTATCAAAAACTATTAGCAAGGATTCTATTTCCAAGAGTTAAATTCTAGAGTTCTCTATGAACAGAAACATTTTCTCTCTTTTATTTAAACTTACTTTTGCCCTCTTTCACTGAATGTACAAAAGAGCTAATTAAAGCAAAAACAGAATTTTCCAGCAATCTTGCAGCAAAAAAGAAAACAATCAGATTTCACAATCCCTCATGTTTTCTTTTCTGGATTGTTAGCATTAGTGCATATAAAATGAAAATCCAACCTTTGCTTGGCTTAAAAAGGCACATGCAAGAAACCCGCCTTGGGTGGAAGTGTGAAATGCCGGTGCTGAAAGGATCCAGAAGGATCACCTGGACCAAACAAGGACACCAAGCCCGGCTTAATTCAGGACTAGGCACTTGCAAAATATCTTCAAAGCACCAACTAAATATTCCTTAAGTGTTATGAAGTGTTAAAGCATAGACCACACTCATAAGTAAGTTCCCTAAAAGTTTTTCTACAGCTTCATAGCTGGCATTTTTGACTACTTATATAGCTAGTTATGTAATGCAGTGTCTCAATTATTTCAAAAGCAAATCTATCCTTCAGAAAATGTACATAATAGGCAATCATATTTTGAGTGTTTGTAGTTTTCCCTAAGAGCCTTCCCTATAAATGTATTAGTGCATGAAGAGCATGGAAGGGGGTGACAGTTCTAAATCATACTCTGTTTTGATACAGGATTTAATTATACAAGTCCAGCCACAAAGAGTCTATATCATACTATACATCATTATCCATCATCATATTGGCAGGTTTCAAGTCAACAGCATTTTATTTTCTGACTTGATATGTGAAAGTCATATTATAGCCAATAATCTAAAAGTGAGTCAATTATCATTATAATAATACCTCAAGCCAAGGGCCATATTAAATATTACCTCAGTCATGGAAAATGGGTTGTAAAATCCTACTGGAAAGACTTCAACCAGGAGCCAAACAAAAAAACACAGTAAATCCAGTGAGCCCAAATGGAATGAAATCTATGGGGTAGAAAAGCAATGCTATCTTTGGTGCTATTCATATCCTTATTTCTTTTTTAAAACAGTTTTTCCTCAAAATTAATATTCTTTTACTTTCCTTTATTTCCATTCCTCCCTCCATTCTAGCACTGTGCTGTACTCAAATATCTTATTGTGCTCTTCAGAAGCATCCTCTTCAGAAGTGCAGCCTAGATTTTTATGTGAGTGGAGCATAAAATAAAAATAAGTCTCAAGAGCAGTATTTCTCATACTCTTTGAGGTGTAGTACTAGTGTCTCTGCCTAGTCCTTCCCAGACTAACAATTTAGCAAAATGTAATTGTCATGTATTATTAAAAGAAGTAAATGAAAAAAGAAAAGACATAGTAAATACAGGCCTATTTCTTAAAATTATTACTTGATTTAGCCAACATAAAATTGACTATTGACCTACTAAAAATTTTCTAAATGCTTAACTTACAAATTTTGCATGTAGCTCAGTATAGACTGGTAACCAAGAGTCTGGCTCAGGAGCCACACATGAGGTAGCTGGCCTCTCCAGAGGGCATGCCACCTGCTTCCTTCTGACACTTAGGACCTACTTCTCCATGCAACACAGATGCTGAGTGGAGAATCGAATCTCTCATGATGCTCTGATAATTTTCCTCATATTTCTCCAAAGACTTTGCAGTTGTATAACTTATTTGTCTTTCCATTTTTTTTCTTGACAAGAATGAATGCCTTGTGAGAAAACAGCTTGTTTGCCATTGATCTATTTCATTATTAGAGTCTATGCCAATTAATGCACTAATGGCATCTCTTTGCCACTTTTTATTCTATCTCTTTACTCAACAGATATTTAGTATGTGTAGAAACATACTCCATTTCCAGAATAGTACAGAATTTTTGAATTCATACATATAATATCCTTCTAACTAAAAATACTAGATAGTTTTAATTCTGAAGCTGCCAAATATATCAAGATTTTATAATTCAGATAAATGGATATGACCCAATAAAATTTTAGTTTCCTGTATACAGAGAAAGGCTCTTAAAATGATAAACTGGAGGGGCTTCCCTGGTGGTGCAAGAAGTTAAGTCTCAGCACTATGAAGCTATCAGCAGTCACTGCAGCAAGAGTTCAATCCCCCACCAGGGAGCTAACCCACATGGCGCAGCAGACCTCTCCTGTCTCACCTGCTGCTCCCCTCAGCAATATATTTCAGTTGATCCGCCTGTTCTGCTCCCCACTCTGTCTCTGATGAATCCTCTCACCCTTTTCCCTAATACCTCTGGCCCACACCCCAGCTCTTGTATGCATAAATAAATCTTTTTAAAAAAATGATAAACTGGAAATAGACCTATGATTATCACACAGGATTAATAACCTTAATATAAGAAATAATAAGACAAAGATGATCATTGCCATGGAAGAAAAGAAAAAAATAGCTTCTACATTTAAAAAAATGCACATATAAACAATAAAATCTTATATATACCAAAATGACAATTTTTAAAAGTAAATTTTTATCCAATGTGGTCAGTATAATACATAGTACTTCCTTGTGTAAATACATAATAAACCCTTACAGAGTCCAAAAACAGTTTACCTAGAAAGTGCACTTATATTTTCTCAAAGGAACTAATTAAGGATGCACATAAAATAGTCATAGCATTATTATAGATGTTCAATAATTGAGGGATTAAATAACACATACATATGAAACCACACAGCCATTAAAATGATGCTATATAACAGAATTTATTGATAAGAAAAGATATTTACATTATATTTGTTACTGAAAATGGCAGATTGTAATACTATGTTACACAATCTGGTCACATACTATATATGGAAGAATATACATCGAAGTGATGACAACAAATTTATTTGGGGGATATTTGATTATATTTTTTGCTTCTCTGTATTTTCTATTTTCTCTTCAATTAACAAATTTTTTACAGTAATGAATAAAATATATATAAAAGATAAAGCTGCGCCTTTCTGGTGGCCTAGGGGTTAAGTCTCAGTGTTATCACCACTATCCCTAAATTCAATCCCCAGCCAGGGAGCTAACATACATATGGTACAGTAGACCTCTCCTGTATTGCCCACTGCTCCCCTGAGCAGTGTATTTCAGTAAATCCAACTATTCTCTCCCTACTCTGTCTCTACTAAATCCTCTCACCTCCAGCATCTGTTGCTTACACCCCATTTCTTCTACACAAAAATAAAAATAAACAATAGATAAAGACCCAAAGAATGCCTTCAATTGAAAAGTAGTGATCAGAAATTTAATCCAATTATGGCTTGACACTATTAAAAAGTCCAAAATGATGTGTTCAACTGATTTGTAGTACAAACAATTGGCAGGATATGTTTAAATTATATGAAAACAATTTTCAGTACTTTACAGACTTGTGATAATTGGCTCATCACAGTAATGGCTACATATTCTTGAAAACAGCTTTGACAATGTAAAATCTCAGCATTCATTCCATCTGACTTCATTTCAAAATCAGAACCAAGGGACCAAAATTTGGAAGTAATATCTTAAACACACATCGAGTGGCTGTGAATTTTACCTCCTGGTATTTGATCAATCATTTAGTCAGCACATAATACATACTCTATTTCCAGAGTTGTGATGATGAAAATGAAGAAAACACCCCTTTTTCGAAAGCTAGGTTGGCAATACCAAACTCCAGAGCTTTTATAT
The DNA here is from genome assembly GCA_004024925.1 of Scalopus aquaticus. Classification (NCBI taxonomy): domain Eukaryota; kingdom Metazoa; phylum Chordata; class Mammalia; order Eulipotyphla; family Talpidae; genus Scalopus; species Scalopus aquaticus. Next base: position 175,724 of record PVIJ01000764.1, read on the forward strand.
ATATAACACCACAATATCTTGCATCACATTTTTTTCATCCCTTTCTTAATTGGTAGAAGCAAAGACATAAAACATCAAATTCACAAAGGATTTTAGAGTTTTTTGAAAAGAGACTTAGAAAGTATTTAGTCTCATCCATTTGGTGTTATAAAAATGGAAACTTAGGTGCCTGAGAGTAGGTAAGTAAAGAGACAAACCAGAATAGGTAACTTGTCTTGAAACCCAGTCCACTTTCCAACATCATCTACTAGTTAAACCAAACATCAGATTCTACTTTTAAAGTAGCTATCATCCTACAAGGTAAAGGAAATTTCAACGTCAGAATGCATACCTTGCATCTGGTAGCTGTACGGTGCCTGTCCAGGTTGAGGGGTGCCAAAACTTGTGCCATAGCTGAGAAATCCTGTCTGTCCAGGTGACTGAGATTGTGACAATCCACCTTCAGTCTTGATGCCTGCCCACAATGCACCTAAATCAGTTAGTGATAGCTTATCTATCTGTTCATTTTCAAATGCTGGTTAATATACAGACACACTCCTCCAACTGTTCAGTCACAAATACTTCCCAGTATTATCTCAATAAGCAAGACTATTACACGATAAGAATAAAATATCCTAAACTCTAACTTCAACTTGAAAAAAATATGATTTTAGATCCTATTGCCTCTTCACATTGTTATTTCTTGTTTTTATGAATTTCATCTTCTATAAAATTTAACTCTAGTGATATATCTTCTATACTTAGTTTATTGTTTCATAAGAGCTTAAGATCACCTCCTTTATAGTCATTAAGTGAACATATTTAAACTTCAAATTATTCCAAAGGTTGCTATGCTGATAAGTATCAAAACTCTTTTTTTCTAAGAAGTTAGTAATGAGAATCTAAACCTCTCAGCATTCCTTTCTTTTCTTTTTTGTTTACTCTCTACCAGATAGTCGATTTTAGTACACAACTCATTTAGTGCACAACTCACAACTACATCTTCCTACATTTCCTGAGCTGTTCTTATTACAAAGATTCCCTCTTGAAACTCCTGGTTAAAACCAGAGCTGATACAGGTGAAAACTGGAAGCAGGTTGTCAAGTGAAGAGAAATGGGGAAAATTCCTAATAACAACAAAAAAGAGAGGGAGGGAAGGAGGGAGGAAGACAGGCAGGAAGGCTCACCATACAGAGGTAGCAATATTAATGACAGAACTAAGTAACACAGAGGAAAACTTTCTCCCATTTATCCAGATCCTATCAGAAAGTTAGCACAAAAGCAACAGACTATTAGTCTTGAATCCCTGCAACAGAATGGTGATTCATAAACAAATGAAGTTGACCAGCATTTCCATTTTTATTTCTTTTAGTTTCAAGTATATATCAAATACAAATGTTTTAAGTGTAGCCTAAAGTACATTTGCTTTTTATCAATCCATAATATAATGTATCTGTGCTCCCAAATACTTCCTAAAGCACAGGCTGACATCCTAATTTCAGGACTTAGGTTTGGCAGTCTTGTTGTGCAAGGATCAGCCCTGGATCATAATTAAAGACAGTCATGAAAGTTAACAATTGTCCTTAATTCCCACCGAGGGTGGGGAGGAAACTTTCTGCCAAGGGAATTCGCATTTTTGAATAATTTTACTTTGCACTTAAGATAAATGGTATCATTGTGATCTAGAATACACAGTAGTCTCACTGTTTATTTCCATTTTAGGGGAATTTCATCAGTAGATGAAGTTAGGTAACGCTTCTAAGGCAGCAGAAGAATCTGACTCTTGGCTGGGAGAGTACAGTCTAAATTCCTGCAGCATCTCCAATTAACCTCATAAAGACCTCAACATTTAAGTCTCAACAAAACCTTAACATTTTAAAAAAAACATATTTTTCCCTGTACAGGCAATCTCAAATCAATGACTAATCTACCCCTCCAATTGGCTCCTAAAAAACACCTGCCCTAAACAGGTGGTTTGATGGCTCTAGAAATGCATGCCTGCCTGCCTGCCTGCCTCCTTCCCTCCCTTTTTTGTTACTATTAGGAATTTTCCCCTTCTCCCTTCACTTGACAACCTGCTTCCAGTTTTCACCTGTATCAGCTCTGTTTTTAACCAGGAGTTTCAAGAGGGAATCTTTGTGATAAGAACAGCTTAGGAAATGTAAGAAGATGTAGAAGAGAAGTTAGTCACACCTATCACCATGGTTTCTACCGACAAGCTGGCAAAATCAATTCATTGGTCAACTCCAAACAGACTCCGTAAAGAATAGTGTGAGCTCTTCTTCTCTACTTATCCATGGCTCTTTCTATGAAAAGATGACTATATTTCTTGCTGGGTCTATGTTCAAAGTCAGGGGACACAGGACCGTGGAGAAAGTCTGAATTGTGTTCTTCCTTCCTGAGCAAGCCATGGGGAGAAGGTTGCCGTGTTTTTTGATGCACTGGCCCAAGAACAATGTCAGGCCCACTGCAGGCATATTTCCCTTATCCTCAAGGTGCAAAAAGAAGAGAAAGGAGGCAATCGAGAAAATACAAATGACTGGGAATCATTCCCAGACTTATAAGTATAGGAGGCCCTAGAACGAATGTCCTTCACCTGAGCCACACTCACATCACCTCCAGATCCCCACCTACAACATGAAAATCCCCATCCTCTCTAATAGTTTAGAACTAGCGGGGTCCCTACCCTAGAGCTCAGGAATTGCTAGAACGGGCAGGAGAAAAACAGGAGAGGGGTTCTGTGAATGGCTGCCAAGGCAGAGACAAATGAGCACCTTCCCTTATTAGGTCTACAGAAGTTCACTATTGCTTGTACTAGAAAATACATTTCATTTACACTTCAAATTATCAGCTTACAATAAATTTTGAGAATATACATTGGGAAATGAGAACTCATTACATAGCTTAAACTATATAATTAAATCATAGGTTTTTTTTTCTTCTTTTAGACAGAAATTGATTTAAAATAAAGTACAGATAGTACACAGTATTATTCTGAGAAGTCCTGAGTAAAAGCTATAGAAATGAAGAATAATTCTAGAAAGTCCATTTTAACGCTGTTTCTAAAGTCTGGTTTATAAACACCTAGATAGATAACATTCAGTTCTGATAGATCTGAAATAAAACTATAAAGGATGAAGTCATATAACTTAAAGGCTAATTTCTTTGCATTTTTCAAGATATTTACTTATGGTAGGATATTATTTCTTTCAATATACTCCAGAAAATATAAAACAATAAGAGAAACATAATTAAAATACTGAACACAGAAATATAATTCTGTGCAATAAGCACAGAACCACTTATTGTACCAGTAATTTCCTCCAAACTCCCATGAACATTTTCTTAAACACCAGGTTTTATTTTTCCTTAATGTAATGCCAATAATTCATACTTTTCTACTCAAATTACAATTCATTCAAAATTGTAACTGTAACCCAGTTAAAGAAAATGTATTTTGAAATTCGAAGATTTTTTTTTTTAAATTAAACTGCGGTTTTACTGGCTTTATTTTTACTTTGCAGGTATTGACCCTGCAACAATTGAGTTGAATTACACCAAGATAAAGATAATCTCCAGGTGGGAAGGAACAAATGGGGATATGAGCTTTTTTTCCTGATTTCCTCTGTAGACTCCAGCCCAAGTTGTGATATATAGATCACTTTTCCTAATGGTTGATAACGCTGAAATTCAATACCACCACCACCCTCAAGTTTAGATCAGGGTTTGTTGAATTCCACTTGAACTTCCCTATCACAGGTAGGCATCTGATAAATAGGAAATGAATCTTTACTCCAAGACTTTATTCACAGATATTTTATCGCAAATATGTGCCAAAATGCTTGGGATTCCAGAGCCAAGTGCTCAAATGGCATATTAAGAGCTGAGACATAATTGGGAGAAATGAGAACAAGAGGGCATATGAACCATGCAGTCTATTTGCCACTTCTGCCCTCAAGATATGTAACCACCAGTTCTTGCCATGCTCATCAAAAACAGCTCTCTTAAAAATTTTGACACAAAAGATGAAATACTTTCAAAAGGGGCCCAAGAGGACAGGCTTTAACCATATTTGCATATACAGGTAGGCCCGCCAGATAATGCTAGTTAAAAGAGCCGGATCACTCACCATACGAGGAAATTCCGTACGGCTGTCCCGGCTGTGGGTACGTGGCATATGCTGTAGCTTGTTGCATTCCTGTGGTAAACTGTGTTTGCCCATATGCAGCCATAGTTTGTGAGGAAGGAGTAGGGAGAATATGTGGGTATGGTCTGCTATTTGTCAGAAATGACAGAAAATAGAAAGCCCATGCATTAGATGGAAACATGCAAGGTAACTGATTAACAACCATATCACAAATTCAGTAAAGATTGTCTCTTAAGTATAACTTTCAAAAAGAATATACAAAATACTGAAATATTTCAGTGTTTCTAATAGGTGATGCACAAGATCAATTAGTGTAAATATATTTAAGGCTCTGTGTGTCGTACTTTAGCTTCAATTAAGATATAACGTGGGCAAAAGACATGACTTGAAAAAAGGCAAGACTACTCAGAAAAGCAACTTAGTGAGTGAGAGAAAATACATCTTACTTGGAAGGATATATCTGTGGTGGGGAAAATTGGTGAGTTGGTCTTGGGCTGAAGCTACTGCTCCCAATTGCTGGAAATAAAAATACACAAAAATCAAAAGCAAAATACAAAACACATGAAAAACACTGATACAGTTTGAATTACAGTTTGATCTTATGAAATTGTAGACATTTGACCCTTTTGTCCTACAGAAATACATTTCAACCTGATAGAAACTTAAACTACATTATGGAAACTACAGGAAATGATTAAATGTTTTTAATTTGAAATTACCATTTAGAAAACAGTCACAATCTTCTTAAGTACCTGTCAGCATGCTGTGGTGGTTTTGTTATAGCCAGACTTTAAAAGTACAAGGAGTCCTGGCTACTGTTTGGAAAGACTTGCTGCAAGGGGAGGGATAAAGTTGAACTTCAGAGCTAGGCAGGACCGGAAAGGTCATTGGTCTATTATGCCCAGCAGGAACACACACACCTGTATTATACACACAGACTGTATTACCAAGAAACACACTCTAATCGCTCAGGTGAGTGGAAATAGGAAAGATCCCATTTGCCTGCATTGATTTAGCAATGTTTTTTAGTAAAAATGCATTCCTATAACTATCTTAAATTTCTTAAGTTACAAGCAAAGCCTGTTATTTCTTGTGCTAAGAAGGGTGTTCCTGTGCTTTCATTTAAATGCTTTCAACTTCAGGGTTCAAGTTTAAAAAAAAATTGTTTTCTTGAAGTTGTTCAAGCATTCAAGGAGAATTTCATTTCTATGTAATCACATATACTTGATTCAATACATCTCTCCTATCCAATGTTCTTTCATGCTCACTTGAAAGAGGTAAAAATCTATTTTTGCTAACTAAAGGCCTTGCAATGGTAGTTCTCCGGTTCTTTATAAATAAGGGCTAACTACATATATAAATACACTGACACACATTTATAAATATATAAATTTACACATATGTAGTATATATAAAACAAAAATACACTTCCATAATGTTTTAATTATTTTTCTTTGCTCAAACTCTCCCTAATATCTACCTGGCTAAAATTTTCATATCTTTTGGATACTATTATTATAAGACATAATATTTTTATTTTCTTGTTCCACAAATAATCAATGTCTTTAAAGGTTGTATACTTATGAGCTTATTAAAACCCTTCATGAGGCACCAACAATCAAACTCATACATTTTTATGATGCCACATGAGTACATTTATGTTTCTCCAATTTAATTTTCCACCTGTGTTCGGGACAACAGTGGTAGAGTTGGAATAGAATCTCAGAATCGATGATCAAACCTCTCCTTGTAAAGCAAACAGGCCTAACCTAGTGACAATATTATAGAACTAGATTAGTACTTCTCTTGCCAGCTGCCAGACTTCAGCATCTGGCTGCGAGGTTGGCAAAGACAGGGTCCATCTTAAAGAGCGAGCAGGCCAACTCAGCTGGTATCCCCCTGTCTTTTGGCACGTGTTGAGTCACTATTGTGCTCCAGGCGCTGAGTTAGATGTTGCAGATGCAAACATGCAAAGACGAGTTCTGTCTGTCACATATGGAGAGGCTGCCACGCAAACAGTCCAGGAGGATTAGTTAAGTATTGCAGTTTATAGAAGGGAAGGATTAGGGAGAGAATACTTGGACAACAAGACTGCCACTTTTCCAGGTCCTCTGCGACTACAACATTGTCGAGGCAAAGGGCATTGTAGGTTTTTTCCAGCAGAGCTGCTGGGAGAGTAATAACCTGCCTTGGCAATGATAGTTACAAATAAGCTTTAAAGGATCTGTTTGAGCCAACACTTTTCATTCTTTCAGGTATATACCTAGAAAGAGAATTGCTGAATTACATGTTATTCTCCATTTAATATTTTTTAAACAAAAGGCGGTATATATGTATAGTGGAAGAGCATCCACAATTTTTTTTTAAAAATATGTTTAAAAGATAAAACAGTAACAACAAAACCAATGCAACCTGATGACTGAAGCCACAGTAATCCCTTTTATTCTTTCTAGTTCTATCCCTGTATTTTTCAAATTGTGGAGAGCCCATTAAAAGATCATAAACTCAACTTAATAGGCTGCACCCAGAAATTTTCAGAAACAAACAGGATAACATAAAAGAAGATATCATGATTATTATACAGGGTTCAGTAAATGTGTGTGGTTTTGTTTAAGATTATGTGCATAAGATATGTGTATGCTCATTAAGAAAGAGATTTGGGAAGCTGCAGAGTATGGGAATTAAGTACAGATTCTTGAATTAAAATTTACTTTTAGTTCATTCAAGCTCCACCTCTTCCATGTGGTCTTGGTGAAGTTATTTGATTGCTCTGAGTCTTGATATGTTCTCATGTAAAATGATGGCAATGATATTACCAATACCTGAGGATTATTGTGAAGATTAAATAATGACATAATGTGCATAATACAATGTGTAATAAATATTTATTCTCAGATTGCAGATTCCTGCCATCTTCATATCCAAATTTACCCTTTTTTCTGTATTTTTAATTCTACTCAATGAACAACATCACCATGTGTTCAGCACGATAGTAGCTGTATACTCTGTCCCCATTTTACATAGAGGCATAGAAAATACGTACAGGCTTCCCCTGCTATCCAAAAGTAGAACATTCCTGTTTGGTATGATTTGGTAGACTATTTTGGAGGTCTGGAGACACTAAATAATTTTCCCATAAAAATTAATCATAACAGCATTCCCAGATCAAAAAGTTAACCTCTTAAATAGTGGGGGAAACCAGTAACACATGAAAGCAAATAAATAGGAAAATTGGTATTTGAACCGATCTACCTTACTTTTTCCACCAAACTATATCACTTCTTGACCCCCTACATAGAAACTGGAAACCTCAATATCATCTCAAGTTTCAAATCTATTTGGTGGTTCTCAAGTCCAGAAGTTGTCTGTTGATCTGTCCTGCATACTCCATCCTTGTTCTTACCCTTGTTCAGGCCCTCTGTATGTCTCGTGGGTTGCTGCAATAGCCCCCCAGCTACTTTCCCTATGCCCCCCTCCCCTCCCAGGGATGGTCACCCATCACCACTCAACCCTCACTACCGCTACCACCGTGATCTTTCTTCAATGGAAATGTCTTCACATTCATTTTCTAGCTTGACATCTTTGAATTGCTCACATTAATCCTAGGATATACTGATGACATAAATTCCAAATTCCTTGGCAGAGCGATTCAAGCTTCCACTCCCTGGGGTTTAATATTATGTAGCCTCCCTGGACCTGCAGACTGCCCATACACACCAGAAATGCTCATGTCTGTCTCAGTTGTTCTTCATACCAGGTCCTTTTGCCTTGTAATACTTGTAATAATCTTTTCTGTGCCTGATAAACACACTTATATTGGGAATAAACTATCATTTTCTCTTTAGGATAATGTCTTCTTTCTCTGTACTTCCTTGGGATGTTAAACATATTGACAATGCAGCACTCGCCACATTCCACCTTGATTAGTGTGTACAGCATATAGATATTAGTTTCCTCTGCTACTATGAGCTTCTGGGGTCAAGGATCTCCTCATTCGCCTTTGTTCCCTGGCCCCTGATAGGGTCTGGCATGTGGTAAGTCATCAATAGACCCTATTTGTTCAATTAGAATGTGAGATCTAGGCCATAAGCAAAGTAGACTGTTTAAACCATATCACTTGAATGATGGTTCAATTATTTTATATGTTGATATGTATAAACATATTTAATGAATGTGATCTAGCTCTTTGATAATACAGCATGGAATTGAATAGTACTCCTTATGAAACTCCTGTGAATAAGAACTTCTGTTGCTGCCTATCTTGCCGCTGCTTACCTATGTGCACCTAAATTTATTAACATTTAATGTCATAGAACAAGGTGTAGCTTTTGAGTTTTCTCTAAATCCAAATGCCTGAAATTTCTGCATGGACTAAAGTAAAAAAAAAATTTCCACTTATACCTACAGCATTCTTTCCCTAAATTTCCTTAAAAATACCTACAGCTTTCAAACAACGGAATTCAGATTAACTTTCATTGCATGGGACAAGAATGACCTGAAGCTAAAAGAATGCTCCCAGATGATTTATCAAGGTAAACAAAATGGTTATCTTACCATCAGTCAGCTCCAAGTTACATATGTCAGAACCTTGAGGATCCATGGATAACTAATACCTCTGTATCTGTTTTAGCACATTTGTTTCTTATTATTCCTTTCTCCTATTTCCAATGTTAGGTTAAAGAAGGTCCCCAAATCTTGTTGAAAAAAATAGATAGAAGAACCCAAGATAAATAATATTTAAAAGCTTCCAAATCTACTGGGAAGGTCAATAGAGATCTCAGAATTAGCAAAGTTCACTCCTCCCCCAGGCTCCCATCTTATTAATGTCAACATCATTCCACCTGACAATCAGGTCTAGTAAGTTTTGATTCCTCTTTCCCTGATACCATTTTATCATAGGTCCAATCAGCTCTCCCTTCAAAATTGATCATGACAATTCATCACTTCCTCTCATTCACCGTTCTATTCTAGTCACCAACACGGTGGCCACCAGAAAATGGCAGGTAGACACACCCTATAACCTCACCTTCTTTCACTCTCTCCTCTTCATTCCCCTAAAAAAATTCAGGCTCACTTAATCTGCCTCAGTGACTCTTCTAAGAAGGACTCAGGCTAAAACAGTCCTCTCAGTTCTGCATCAAGGAAACACTGGTATCCCTGCTTCTCTATGTTCTCTTCCCATTCATCTCCCATGTAGCATTTTACTCAAAACAAATGCTGCTCCCCTAAAAATACATTAGATCATGTCATGACCCCCACCATCCCCCTTCACGGCCATGGCTATGTATGTGCCCACACATTTAAGTAACCCAAACTTATTCCTTCACTTCACTAAGATCTCTGCTCAGAGCCTCTCTCCCCAATGATTTCCACTATATTCTTTGACCTGCTTTCATATTCTAACACTTACCACCACCTATTTATTATCTATTTCTTCCACAAAATTAAAGGTCCATGAGAGCAGGAACCTTGTCTACTTTTTCCTTCTTTATGACTACTGCCTAGAATATTGCTGGTAAATAGTAAGTGCTAAATATATAACTGTGAAAGAATAAATCATACCCTGAAAGTTAGGTCTTTTATGAACAATTTAAAAAATCATATTTGCCAAGCATGATAACTTTTCCTCTCCAGAAGCATTTCTGCTTTTATTTCCAGTTTTCAAATACTACCACACACCAACCTTGTATGATCAAAATGATCAACTCGTATTTTATCAAACAAATTAATAACATGCAAGTTTTGGGGAAATGGCAGAAGATCAGAAGAAGATATTTTGTAGTCTCTAAAAAACACCTCATTTTCAACCCCAGAGTACTTAACATCTAAATCATTAACATTACTTTTCACAAGCATATAGTCAATGAGCAGAAAATTACTATATTTCAAGAACAAGAACATAATAAACAACCTTGCAATTTTAAACTCAAACAGCTTGGAAAACTAGTTCCTCTCTTCCAGTCTCACCAGGAACTTTAAGATGCTTTAAGATGCTAATGTTTGAAAAGCAGAGGGTGGTGCTAGCTATTACCAAAGACATATCCCCACCCCCACCCCTGCTCCCTTAACCCCTTCCTTGCGCTCTACTTTCTCAAGTCACCAGAATGGTCAGGAAGTAAATCATGGAAAGGAAGTGATAACCAATTTGGAGTAAGATGCTTAAAGACTGCTTTCTCAATCCTCCTCTTTTTCTTATAAACCTTAAGCCTCATTCTCAGTAACTCCAGTGATTGATCAATATATTGATATATGATTGACTGACAGAAATAGCTAGCTAGCTAGCTAGCTAGCTAGATAGATAGATAGATAGATAGGAGGAGGAAGAGGGAAGGAAAGGAGGAGGAAGAAGAAAAGAGGAAAAGGAAGAAGAGAAGAAGGAATAAGGAGGAGGAGGATAAAAGGAAAAAAAAAACATAAAGGACAATAATGAATGTCCATTTCCCCATGGTGTTCTGTGCTTTCTATGCCTTGACCCAATTCCCCAGCTCACTTGACCCTTTCCTTCCATGTCCAACAACCTATGGTATCAATCTGTAGAAAATGAGATCCACTATAACTTCAGTCTCTTCACCAAACTATCCTTCCACATTCAATTAAGCTCTTCTCTGAGACCCTTACTTCGCCAGCATATCTTTTCAGAGTAGAGGCTGCCCATACTCTCACATTCCAGATAGCAAAAAGATCTCAGAATATGACCCTCATTGCTACTTCTTCCAAAACCATTGTTTTTCTGTTTCCCCTTAAAATCCTCTCTTCTGAGGTTCATGAAACCCCTAATACTTCCACAAATGACCCATCTCCTAAATACTGTCTCGCATTTATAAAAAGGTTTGGTAGTTGACTGTGTCCCCTGACAACTATCAAAATTATCTTGGGGTATATAGCCAACACTTCTTCATTCTCTCTAGGACTCTACTTCAGCCTCTTACTTCAACATCAACCTCAAGACCACATCCTGGACTTTTTCTACCCCATTCCATAGTCTCAAACCACATCATCATTGACTGATTCATTTATTTACTTAAGAAACATTTACTGACCATTTCCTTATGCTTGATCCATAATGGCCACTGGCAACATAAGTGTGAATAAGACAAACAGATTTTCTGTTTTCACAGGGCTGTAGTTTAGCAGGAGGAAAGACAAAGAAAATTAATTTTAAAAGTAATGATGAAGGCTGGGGAAAGGAAGTACAGAGAACTAACCATAGAAGCATGTGGTGGAGGCCTGAATTTGATATTAAGGAAGGAACATTCTCTCCAAAATTTTGAACCTTTATTCCCATCATACCTGCTCCCCTCATTAAGAGACACATTTTTATCTATTCTCAATTTATTTTCTCTTACTTTTATTTTCTTTCTACCTGTTCTGACTATATGAATAATTATTTTAAACCATTCTTTAACTGATAACTTCAATTTTCTTCCCTCCAAATTCTTCCTGCCCACATTTGAAAATACTCAGCCCTGGATCAAGATGGGCTGCTAACCCTTGAAAAAAATCATTCTCTTGATCTTCATAAAGCTGCGCCTTTGTCTGGACCTTCAGCTTTGTCTTTTCTCCTGTTGGTTTCTAAGCAGCCTCATGCTTCCTCATTCCTTGTGGCATATACTACAATCTTCTCTATTTTTCCAAGCCCATACTCCTGTCATTACTTTAATTTTGAGTCACTTCCAGGGAAAAAACTGAAGTCATCAATCACTTAATCTTGTATCCATTAATTAGTCCGGCAAACATCAGCGTATCCAATATATGTCAGGTACTATTTTTAGGTGTCAGGGATATAAGTGAACAAAGAAAAACAAATTCCCTACCCCCCCCCCCCCCCCCCCCCCCCCCCCCCCCCCCCCCCCCCCCCCGCCAAGCATATATTTTGGTGGGGGTGAGAGACCAATATAAACCTAAAACAAATAAACAACATGGTTCGCAAAGGCCCTATGTATTTTTGTGGGGAGGGTAAAGTATAGCTTGTTAGAGATTAGTAGTGAGAGTTTTGCAACACTGAATGGGGAATCAGGATGGGCCTCACTGGGAGGGTGAGATTTGAGCACAGGCTTGAGTAGGCAGAAGGAATCAGGTAAGACTGCAGGGAAATGTTACAGGCAGAGGAGCTGCGTCCTGATCAGGGCAAATCTGACAATGTGGGAGAAATAGCAGGAAGCAAGGAAAGCAGGCAACAAGGTCTGGTGGGGCTTGCAGGCTATAAACTTGATTTTTACTCAGATGTGAGGAAGCTGCTGAAAAACGTGAACAGAGGAATCAGGCAGGATTTCCTTCAATGTACTTCCTCCTCCCCTACACCAAACTTGTCAGCATTACTTGCCATGCCATGCTCCCCAATGCTTCTGTAAAAAAGTTATTCCTTTTGTAGGCTGATCCACCTCTGGGACTTAAGCCACTGCCGTTTCACCAGAGACCTACTCTCATAGATTATCCTGTTGTTTTGTCTATACTTTTTACCGCTGACTCTAAAGTTAGGATTGATAGCAAAAACCATCACACCTAATGCCACCCTCAACCCATCACTCTTTCTAGTGGATTACCCTTCTCCTCTTCTCCCTTGATCATGTCTGTGCTTGAAAGACAGTTTTCTCTGCCCTGTCTTCTTCATTAAATCGTCCTGCCTTCGGCAAGCTTTATAAGCACACACTATCTTCTGGAAACTATGTTGAAGACACAGAAATGGGGCATGAGGTTCAATGGAGACAAATGAAAGTGAAGCCCACTCATCCGCAGTGAAACTGCTTAGGGTAAATCCATGAATGCTTCTAATTTTTTTGTTTTGACACAATTTGGCACTTGAAGAAAAGTTCTAAGAATAGTAGAAAACCTTCTGCAATATCCCTCACCCAAATTCTTTAAAAACTATCATTGTATCAAATTAGCTTTACCCTCTATTCTCTTTCTCTCTGGGTGTACATACATATCTGATTTCTTTTTAACTGCAGATCAGGTGTCCCTTTACTAATATTCCTTAAAATAAGCAGTTCTTTTGCCATAGTACAGTTCTAATAGGAAAAAGAGTTATGCGATAACATTATTCACAAGTACTTTCAAAAAATGTAGATCACTTGGAAGAATGTGATTTTTAACATGCATTTTAGAATTAATACCTTCAAAAGTATAAATATTGCATATGTGCATTGTAAAAATGTTTAAAAAAAGCCAAAGAAAGAAAACTTGAATTATTTATATTCAACCGTCCAGAAGGAGCTAGCATTAATTTATACACACACACAAACACACACACGCACACACACGCGTGCACACACACACGTTTTTAACAAAAGCAAAACTGTGGTTATACTGAACATACTGTTTTTTTAACCTGCTTTTTACTTAATATATTTTACATTTTCTCATGTCATTGTTTTTAAATATATATATATATGTCTTTGAATAGCTGTATATTAATCAATCATGTAGACAAGTACGTCTTTGAAATTCTTGCCTGTTTTCACTTCCCATTCAATACTGTCCCTTCTTCCCCAATCCCTACTGTTTTCATTTTATTCCCTGCCCATCTCTTATATATTGATTTTTCTTTGTTTCTGTCTTTAATGCTATAACCCACTAGCTTTAACTGCCTGTATACTTTCAAAATTTCTATTCCAGATCTTTCCTGAGTTTTGACATCTTCAGGTGGGTGTTACCTCACAATCAACATGTCCAAAACTAAATCTACCATCTTTCTCAATGATGCTGCTCTCACATTCCCTCACTCTTAGCTTCTCTATACCTTACTTGCCTCCTATAATCATTGGTCAGTGATGATAATACATTCTATTTCATAAATACATCTTAATCCATCACATTTCTACACACTTTGGCAGAACCTGATCTCAGGTTTTTAATATTTCTTGTCAAAAGTAATGCCAAAACTCTATGACTGGTCTCTCCAATTTAGCCTTTCTTTCATCCTGCTACAGATTGGACTGTATCATGAATATGATTATGCAATCCCCCTCCTCTGATGTCTTTCACTGCACTCAGGATAAAATAAGAAACCACACGTAACATACATGCCTCTTTAGACCCTGATGCTTGCTTCTTCTCCAGCATCCCCTCACTGCTCATACCTTACACACCAAGAATCTTGAACCATTAGCAGTTTCTCCAAGTTCCAAGCTTCTGTGCCTTGGTTTCCTTCCATGGAATGCTTCATCTGCCCAGCTTCCCCTCCCCAGTTCTATGTGTGCTTTGTTACTACTATATTTAAAGGCAGAGTGCATGCATATGCCCCAGGAATCATTGCTTGATCACCCCATCCAAATCCCAAATATGTTGGGTACCTTCCTGGATATGCTTATGCTCCCTGGGCTTCATTCCGTCATTACCAAACTATTCTGGTCTGGTCACTAATTCACCCCATTAAGCCCCAAACTAAGATCATTCTCATACAGCAATAAGTCCCTGACAGCACCAAGCATATTGCCTGGCTGAAGGCAAATTCTAATGAAAGCCTTATGAAAGAACTGATATGTATAATACTCCTTGTGATTTTCTTATAGCTTCCAACTGGTATTATTAAATTAAAAGTTGTACATTTGCATTATTTTAATTGTTGCATGTATTAAATAATCCTAAGAGCTGAGTTAAATCAATCACAAATTTATGAAAGCATAGTATTACAGCTCAAGAGATTTTTTTAAACATAGAAGATGCTATGAAAAGAGTCAAAAATTTAGGAATTACTTCTGATACAAGTAATTTTTAATAGAAATACTCCAAGCTAGGTAATTTGGCAAATGTAGAATCACATCTTCACAGTTTATTATCACAGTCACTTTCTTATTAGTAACTTAATTATCAAAGACATGAAACTGGATATTTTGTTTATTGGAGGCAAACTTTAATAATGTGAAAGATACTAAAAAGTAACATAAGGAGTTAAGATTTACCAAGTCTGTCTAATTTGGATTTATAGTTGACATGGAAGCTCAATAGCTTGGTAAGTCTGTTTAGGTGCTGTCAGAAGCCAAATTTTGCCTACCTACATTTGCATTATTAGAAAAATCATACAAATTTTTAAAAAAGGGAGTCAATAAAGAAAACTTAGGAGAACAAAGTCACTTTCGATTTTATGTCCTTTGTAAGATATCAACACTTTCAGAAAATACTTCATCACACAGAATAAAAACATCAGAATTGCATATATGTGCTACATTTGCTATATCATATATAATATATACTTAACACATGAATATAGCCACACAAACATACACAAATGCATATACACAACTAAACACATACACACGTAAACTAGGAAAAATAACGTATAGGAATTAATGTGAAAATCTCATATTTATTCCTTACCTGAACCTGAGAAATTGTCTAAAGACCCGTCTGCTGTTGTTGAAACTATTTCACTGCTGCTCATTGGCTCTGTTTTAACTATAAAAATAAACAACATATATCATATATCTAAAAACTATTTGTAAAGGCATGGTAAGAAAAAATAACATTCAAAATAGCTACAAAAAGGCACTTAAAAATCAACCTTTATTCATAGTTGAATATAAATCAGATTAATATTCCTAGTAGAATCTTTTCAAAATTATCTACTTTTTTTGCCCTAAGGAAACAATCTATTGTGACAAGATATCCTTTCAAAGAAACACTTTAAACTCAAAGTAGTTAAGTTCACTGTTACTTACTTACTTGATTGCTTATTAGGAAATAATTTATCTGTCAAAATTTACATCATGCAAATATGAAGTTATTTCCCTGCGTGTATAGCCATTTGGTCAGAGTCAAAAGGATAGAATAAAAAGAAATGAAGAAGTGGGAAATAACTCAGCAGGTTTTCACAATGCTCAAGGGCAGATGTTGGTGTGGGTGACATACATATACTTTCTTGACTAACCCCACAACTGAAAAATAGAGTGCTCAATTTTATGAATTATTATTACCACCCCGCCATATGAAGCTGCCAATTCATCAGTGTCTGATATACATTTATTCCCAAAACACACTAAATATAAATAAAGCAGGAAGAAATTTTTCATTTAAAATAATACTGATAGACAATCTGTGGAAAACATACATGATGTTTGGGAAATTCCCTTAGGAATGTAAAATAAAAACATCCAGATTTATACCCTAGATTCATCAAAGCAACCCACTCTACTAATATGGCGAATTACTGAGTCCCTATCAAACAGCTAAGTTAGACCACCACAAAACATTAGCCTCTTTCCCCAGTTTTAGATTTCTTTTTGCTAAATGAGGAGATAGTTTCTAAGTTAAATAATAATGCTGCCATGGAAATACCGTCTTCAGAGTTTGCCTAGACCACATTGTGGAAGTAATTCATCCCCCATGAACAGGTTTTTAGAAAAAGAACAGTAATATTTTAGGAGATACCTAAAAATCAGTAATATTTTAGGAGATACCTAAAAATCATTTATTTTCCAAAATAAATGTTCTAACAAGGTAGTATTTGGGGAGGCTTCTCTTACAAAGTGAACACATTCTGAAATTTGAGAGGATGATGGAAAAATGCAACTTTTTCTTTTGCCATTGCCAATATCCTACAAACATCAAGGAAAGGAAATTTTCACCCTCCCGGGCTTTCAAATATTTTACTAAACATCATGATTAGATTTTAAATAGGAATTATAAATAATAGCAAACAGTTACTTTCAAAAAGTTAATTATTTAGACTGTTTCTAAACAAAGTTGGAAAAAATCAAACAGTAAGTCTAACAGGGAGTTACTGCAACTGATTGTTTTAATGTAGACCAAACAATAGCATAACTGAGTTTTCACTTTTCACTAGTTGTTTTGGTTTAGAAGCCTTAGCTGATGCTAATAAATTTTGACATCAGATTGTATTTCCCTTCTCTCCTCATGCCTTCAGAAAACCTAATGATAATGCTCTTCAAAATCATTAGATCGTTATTGCTTTAGAGGAGTAGATATACCACTTATTCCTATGTTTCCTACTCAGTTGTCTATAACTCCCTTACTTTTCTTAAAGAGAACACATATGAAATCCTGTGCACCTAAGTCCATAGCTCTATTTCACTCTGTAATGGACAGATTACCACTGGGGTTCTAAACTCAGGGTAAATACTACACGCTGAGTCAAAGATCAAGGGGAATAGGTCATATAAAATGCCTACTATGTGTCACATTCTCTATAGACATTGATTAATCCTTTAAGCAATTTTACAAACAAGTCTCAGAACACAACGCACAAACTCCCTCATTAAGTACTGTCTTCATATATGACATGCAAATGCACTGAAACCAGAAGGCTTCAGAATTTGCCCAAAGTCACAGAGTAAGTGGCAGAAATGGGATTTTAATTTTGGATGCTTTTGACTCCAAGACTTAAAGGGGCTATTCCCAATAATTAAAGTTACTATAACAGAGCTGGGCAATGGAGGCACAGTGCTACACACTGGACAAGAGTGGGAAGCAAAATCCCCAGTCCTTGTCCTTGTATGGGTTAATGCTTCCAGCCCAGTGAACTCCCTGGAAGATCTCAAGAGGAAGTTCCACATCCAGCTGTGAAAGACAGTGAACAAGAAATTTTTCCACAGTTGGGATGTGTCCTTACTTCTAATATCACAATAACAGGTGACGTCCAGGTCTTGCCAACTGTAAATCTATGATTCTGTAGATTAGACTGTAAAATTACTGCATAAAAGCTTAACTATAAAACCACTCCTACTCTTGTTCCCCCAAAGCTTACCCTAGCTATTCTTCATGTGACTAGCTTAATCAAATGTAGCTTTGACTCCCGAGAGACACACTCAATTATACTTGAAATTCCATTAAAAGTGGGCAAAAAGAATAGAAAGGAAAGGAAGAAGATACTTTTCTTTTAGTACATTGCTTTTTGCCATTGTTCAAATATACCATCTATACACTAAGGAATAAAGACTCCATTTTCCAAAGGAGCCCAATTTTTTAAAAGGCTTACTGTTAAAGAGAAGAGGATATACATAAAGTAACTACTAGGACATTCATGATTTCATCAGGTTCTGTAATTGAATACTTCGATCACCCAGGATCTGATCCTAAAGAGACTGGTGATTTATTGTGATGTAAAACAGTTTTTGAATGAAAGCCAAATGAACAAAGACCACTTTTGACCTTGTTGTTGCCAAGCATACACTCACCAGATAGTAAAAAGACCAGGATAATCTCTGGCCACCAAAATTTTATGCATTCTCACTAGTGCTATCACATTTGTAAATATGTCATAGGTAATAGAGCACCTTTCCAAGGCTTTAAACTAAAAAACATCACATACTGAATTTTTTTAAGTCTTAGAGATTTAAGGCACTGTCACATCTGAGAATAATTATCCCATCTGAGCTACCTATCTAAAAAGAAAAAGCTAGGAATGATGTGTACTGCTGTAAATAAATGTAAGATTCTTTTAGTACCACCATATCTTTTTCTTCATTACCTAAAATCAGTCTTTTAGAAAACAGCAAATTCTATTCTCTTTTGCCTCAACTCAGGAATCTTTTCCTACCTGTCCAAGTTTCTAATCTTCTACCTGCTACTTAAGTACATGGTTTCACTTTAAAAATATCCAGAACTTTTCATTTGTCTCTTTAATCCCCCTGACTTCCCAATTCCTTCTGTTGGCCATATAGTTTAGGCCCTTATACAGCGCAACTTGCTACTCTTTAAGCAACTTCCACCCATCAATGCATTTGAGCTTTGGTTTGGAGTCAGAGAATTTAATTCCTTATTATAAAACCTTAAAATTTAGTTGATGTCTTCAATTTAATTATTTCACCTACAATTTTTAAAAAATCTCTACATTACAGGAATGCAATAGGGAGTCACAAAAATTTATGTCAAGTACCTGGTATAAAATAGAAGCTGCCACTATATCATCATCATGAGTAGTAGCAATATTCTATTTCTTCTACACTGAACACATTTCTCCTGGGAAGTAGTCCCAGAGAGATATAATGAAGAAAGAGTAATAGCATCAGCTTTGGAATTATCAATTAAATTTCAATCTAATTTTGCTATTAAGAGAGTAGTAGAAACCTTACTTAAAGTAGAAACCTTAACAAGATGCTCAACTTCTCTGTGCCTTAGCTTCCTCATGTATAAGTAGACACGATACACTCATGAGAGATTAAAAAAGGTAAATACTTACAAATCATTTAGCACTGTGCTAGGTCCAAAGACCATGCTTTTATAGTTCCCCTATCATTATAGTGTCATTTTAATTGTGACAAATTAAAGTACTTCTTATGGTACAAAGTCTATCATAAATTTCACATTGAAGTTAAGATTACCCTTTGAAAAACAAATTAGAAGACTCTAAATTTAAGTGCTTGTCTAAAATCTGCCATGAGGCCATTGCCTCAGGAGAGCCAAAATCAAATCAAGATAATGTGTATGTAACTCAAGACGGCAGGACTAAATCATGATTATATTAAGAAAACTTATACCTTGGTCATTACAATCAGTGTATAGCTTTTCTGAAGGGACAGGCTAGCAGGAAGAAGATGATGTGCAAGGCAATTGTGAGTGAGGATTTCTGGAGAAAATCTGGGTATCTCTCTCAAGTACTACTTAAGGTGTATAATGTAAGTGGTCCATGGAAAAGAGAAACTTGTCTTCCTTCACCAGAGATCATAATTTTAGTTGGAGACAGATATAGAAGACCATTGAAGCAACTGACTTCAGCAATCAAGCCATCACACCATGATTCTGAGCTCAGACTCATGATAGATATCAGATCATCAGAATCACACCATGATTCTGAGCTCAACAAGTGACTTCTACTTATACCTTTAATCTTGTCGTCACAAGTAATCTCCAGATCAGAGACAGATCAGAAGAAAGAAGTATTTAATCCATTTTATCAGTTATATTTCCCACAAATTAAGAGGTCAGTTAAAGCAAGTTTATCCCAAAAGGACAGCTCTGCCTGGACTGATTTATGAAAACATTCACTCAGGATTGCACAGGAAGGCACCAATCTGAGGCAGCAGCAAATTTTCCCAAGCAGTATCTAAGCTAATGTCATAACTTCTCTTCAACTTGTAATAGTAAAGGTTGTCTTTGATTGGCACATTCTTGGTCCTGCTGTCTTTTGTTTCTTAACAAAAGGCTCAAGGACTTCAAAAACTCAGTTTGCAATCCCACTACCGCTCTTTATGATCACTTCTGTTTCAATGAGATTCATCTTTGATCCACTTTAGGTATTAAGTGGTTCACTGCGCCACTGCTTAGAACTCTATTATGTGCAAAAATTGTCACTTTTTACCATTTGCATTTCACTTTGGCTGGACTAGCTCTTAATGCTCATTAGAACATCTTGTCTTTCCAAATGTCCCTCCATTCTCCCACCTGAGCTGCACTAGCCCAGTCTGAAACCCAGAAATCCCACCGTGGAACTTATATTGTCTCTTCTTTCTAAGCATCTTTTCTGTCAAGTTCTGATCCCAGGATTGGCATTTCCTTGCTATTCTAGATGGCTGAGAATAGGAGAGCATACCAGGGCCTCCCTGGTGGCACAGTTGAGTTTCGGCCCATGAAACTATCCGCAGCCACTACAGCCTGAGTTCGATCCCTGGCCAGGGGGATTTCCACATGGCACAGCAGACCTTTCCTGCTTCGGCCTGCAGCAGTGTATTTCAGTAGATCTGCCTGTTCTGCTCCCCGCTCTGTCTCTGGTGAATCCTCTCACCACCCCACACCTCTGGCCTACACCCCAGTTCTTGTATAGGCATAAGTAAATCTTAAAAAAGAATAGAAGAGCATACCACATGCCAACCAGATCCATTAAAATGTATCATTTCTACATTCTTTTGAGTCATCCTGTTGTTTGACTATCCACTTTTCTATTTCTTGTGCCTGAATCAGTTTCTAGCGACTCTTTTCCACTTTCTTTAAGCCTCCAAACAATACCTCTTTTCCTGTCCTCTTTACTATATGCCTTCAATCAACTAATTTATAGAGTGAAGTTACATTCAAACATTCAATTATCTTCCAGAAACCTTTCCCAGGTTTCCACTGATCAATCTCAGTGTTTCACTTTTTAACTTTATTCACAATACCATGTCCATAATTCCTTTCCAGTAATACTTTATTATTTGGTCTCTCAACATCCTCAATCATTCCATCTCAAGAGGCTACTTCCCTTCTAACTGCAGAAAGAGACAGGTTTCCACAAATTTTTAAGTTCTGTTCCAACCTTAATACCTCTCTCCCTTCTTTCATCACCAAGTACCCTGAAAATTTGGCTTTACATCTTTATCATCTATTCTTTCTTTAACCTTTGCATCATCCCTTTAAAGCTACTATTTTACTACAAGATCTTTCCCAATGGCCCAATTCAAACTTTTCTCAAGTGCCTCTTCCTCTGACACTTCTCTCACTGATCAACACAACATCATAAAGCTTTCCTTTTCTTCCTGCTATGTGCCTTTTTCTCCGATTTCCTCCCTTTACCTACTCTATGGTTCTATAATTCCTCTTCCTTCTTACCTGCCTGAACACTCTCTTACAATTATTTTCCTTTCTACAATTTTTAAAACTCACCTTCATATGTACAACTTCAAAATAACCACATACCCCACCCTTTTTTCTTTTAAAGATGTATTTATTTATGCACACAATAACTGGGGTGTAGGCCAGAGGTGTGGGGGGTGAGAGGATTCACCAGAGACAGAGTAAGGAGCAGAACAGGCATATCAGAAATACACTGCTGAGGAGAGCAGCGGGCGAGAAGGAGAGGTCTGCCGCACCATGTGGGAAGCTCCCTGGCCTGGCCGGCGATCAAACTTGTGCTGCAGTGGCTGTGGATACTTCATAGTGCTGAGCCTCAACCCCCTGCGCCACTAGGGAGGCCCCCACATGCCCATCCTTTTCATAGGGACCAATCCCCACATCACAATTCTGTAATGTCCTTGGATCAGGGTCAAACAGAACCTGCCCAAACAAAAATCATCTAATCCCTCTGTAATAGCCATGTTAGTTACTCATTTTAGTCAAGAAAGTTTCCTTTTCATCCATTTCTCCAGGCTCCTCTTTCCTTATACCATATTGACAAGTCTGTAATTTTAACCACTTGAATCTTGAATCTTTCACAACCATCTTTGTTCTAATTTCATAGCCACTATCCTAATAACCTTATAAATCTTCTTTTGTAAAAGCTGGCAAATTGGTTTTTCAGTCTCCACTTTATGTAGAGATAGTTATCTTTCTAGAACCTAGATTTGAGTGAGTCTCCTGGCTCTGAGGTTTTCCACATGCTCTCCATTTTCTCCTGAATTAAATTATCATTCCTTAGTCATGTTTTTAAGGAATTCTGTACTCTAATATCACACCGATTTTTGCTATACTCCCATTCCTTCTATACATTTCTCTTAATATATTTGCAAATATTTTCTGTATTTTGCATATTTGCATAACTAGTAACTTATAAGAATACAAGAGTATTACAAATACACAATCACATCAAATCTCCTAATGCTTCCAAGTAATCCTATTACTCTCTTTTATAAGGAACCAGATGTCCACATATTTGACATTTAAACCAAATTGGTCTATCAAGATATTTAATGCTTCCTCAAATCCACGGTATTGATACTGTCTTTCCCTTTTACATTAAATGTTTTTCAAAATTTCTACCTAAATCCCACATGTCCTTCAAGGTCCCCCCTGCTTTGTGAAGTCTTGACTGATCCACTACTACTTTTCCTTGAGCTACATAATCTTTTTAAACCTCCTACAGAACATATATCCTATACATTTTATAATTTATAGTCTTATCCATTTTAATATATTATACATTTCTTCATGGCAGTAACTATATCTTGGTACATATATTCCCTACAGAACTTGGCATGATGCTTGACACATAGCTGAACTCAACATTGACTGAGGGCATGCGTGAAGGTCAAAATGTAAAACAGACTGAAAAAAAAAAGAGTTACAATGGACTACATAACACTAGGCATATGGCAATAAAGGCAATTTTAAATTTGCTATATGCTCAAACATAAGATGATATTTTATTCATCCCAAATTACCACTACGTGCAGATTCATGTATGTCCTCACTTACAGGATATGTGTCCATTATGTTATTTTAAACAAAGTTCTCTTTGGAGAAGACACATTAGCATCAAGTCATATCAATTGGAATTTTTCATAGTTAGAGATGACCCTACCTGAATCAGCAAAAGAAGAGATAAACTAATTTTAGATTTAATAATAACTCATGGGCAATTTCACTTTTCCTTTTCTTTGCAAGCCTTATATTTTGCCACAATAATTCTGGTTCCTAACATATAAAATCTGGGCAGATTAGATGAGCCTCTCTACTGCTACTCATCTCTCCCCCAATCCAATCTATCCTTGAAATTGCTACCAGATTAATAGCTAAAACACTTTCGCTATATCAGTCACTGGCTCAGAATATTCAGTGGTTTCTCTACTGCTCCAGGATGAAGTCCAAATTCCTTAGCTTTATATTCAGGGTCCTCTACAGTTTGACTCAAGCTGATTCTTCCAACATTATCAAATTATCAATTCCTTCTTCAGCTAATCTGGTCCTCTCACCATCTCCCAAACTATCCTACCTTTGTTCATATTGGTCCCTCATTTAGAATGCATTCCATCTCTTCTCAACCTATTCAAATTCTACCCATTTCCCAACACTCAGCTCAGATTCCATCTCCTTCTTGAAGCCTGACCAGACCTCAGAAAGCTGAAGAGCCCCCTTTTTTTTCTAAACTCTGAGAGCACTTTGTTTGGATAGTGACTTTTAACCTCCCTGAGAATTAAGCCCTCTTTCTAATACCAAAAGATTTCAGAACACAGATGATAATTTATTTATAATCTGTTGATAAAGTGGATAATGACAAAAATCTACTGTGGGGGCCTCCCTGGTGGCGCAGTGGTTGAGCGCTGCGCTGTGGAGCTGTGGGCAGCACTAAGCGAGTTCGACACCCAGCCAGGGAGAATCCCACATGGTGCGGCAGACCTCTCCTGCCTCACCCGCTGCTCCCCTCAGCAGTGTATTTCTGATCTGCCTGTTCTGCTCCCCACTCTGTCTCTGGCGAACCCTCTCGCCACCCCATGCCTCTGGCCTGTAACCCCAGCTTGTATGTATAAATAAATAAATCTTAAAAAAAAAATCTACTGTGAATTTTCAGACCAGAGAATGTGTATTTTAATAAACATAACAGGAAGTCTATGTGTGAAAAAGAGTTAAATATGAACTGGACATGTTTCAGAAAACGATTTTGGTATAAAAACAATTTGTTCACCTTTTGGTACTAACCCTGCAACTCATGGGAATCTCCAGGCCACAGACTGAAAACCCTTCCTTTATAATTCACTTGACATATTAAGACCATTTGATTTTTTTCCCAGTGTTCAAAAAAGTTTTATCTCCCACAAACAGAAGTGTTACATACTTATTTGTATTTCTGCTAAAATTTGACTGTGTTCTTGTACACAAAACCTGAATGTTTCTTTCCTTAGCCTCACCAAGCTTTTCAGAATTTTTTCACCAATATTTTATTATAAAAAAAATTCATATAGAAAGGTTGACAGAATTATAGTAAAAAGTCCTAATAAACTTATCACCTGGTTTCAACAATTAACATTTTACTATATATACTATATTTACTTTTCCATATATGAGATGTTTTAAATCCATATTAATTTTCATTTCAAAGTAAGTTGAAGATTTAATACAGTACTCATATAATTAACTAGAGGTCATATTGTTTATGGTTCTTTTCTCTTTTAAGTAAAATTTATATATAATGAAATAAACAAGTCTTCAGTGTGCCTTTTGATGACTTTTAATAGTTACCTACATTTAGTTTCCAAAGTAGAATCTAAATACTTTTAGCTTATTATAACAAACATGGCACAAGAGTATGAAAAAGCTGCTCCAGTTTTAAGGATTCAGCTAGCAACAGCACATTCTTAATTCTGGCACTGGCAATATTTAAGATGAATTTTAGAATGGAAGAGCAATAATTTTAAATGTAACTATGTTTACTGAGCACTTACTAAGACCAGAGATAGCTGCTAAGCACTTTATAAGCAAAAGCACACCTGCTCCTCATAGAAATTTTAAAAGCTATTTATTAAAATTGTCACATTTCAAAGATGAGGAAATTATAGCTTAAAGATGCTTCTAAACCTACCAAATAGTCACATAGGTAGTTTCAAATTTCTTTAATTACCATATCTTTTAGGAAACCACTGAAAAGTCAAACATTTCTCCATTAGGATTTTATCATCCTTAATCAATCCTCTGATGAAGATCTGAACAATCAGTGAACAGTACAGCAATAGGAAAAATAGGAAAGTCCCAGAATACTGGGGATTTGAATAAAAGTATATCAGTGTATGTTGCAAATTAGTGAATGGTAAAATAAACTAGTGTATGAAGATTGGAAGCAGATGAGCTGGCTCAGACTCAGAACCTCAATCATATCAATATGGAAAAATGACTTACTTGCCTAAAATGTAATCAGCCTACCAAATTTACATTTCAGATCCTACCCTTTTCCCATTCTTTACTAACTCACAGAAACACCAAGTCAAAAACCCTACCCACATTTCATATTAATTGAGCAAGTACTTATTGAGTATCTCAAGATTCAGATACCTGCAAAGATCTTAAAGGAGGAGGGGATCTCCTCCCTAAAGTCACTACAGTTGCCGGTCCCTATGTAGATATATTTTTTTCCTTAAAATACATTTATTATTATTTAATAATAGCTGCTCTCTTTTAGCATGTAGTAGATGCTTGTTACTGTACTTAGTATTTTAGATAGATTAATTGTCTTAGCACTGTGATAAAAGTGCAATCTTCATTTTACAACGAAGAAAGCCAAGATCAGAGATCATGGCTAATGATAACATCAACAAAAACAACAGCCATCAATAGAAATTTTAGAATGGAATTAACATTACATAATGTTGTGAGTGTTTTACCACTTGCTTTACCATTCTTAAAACCTTACAGCTATATACTATTACCACCTTCATTTTACAGACCAGGAACCAGAGACAGAGAGCAATGAAGTAATTATTCAACATCACACTACCTAACTGGTAAGTGGTAGAGCTGGCAGCTGGATCCAGAGACCACTCCCCCACACCGCCCGCCACCCCAACCTCCTGCTCCATAACTTTTAAAATCCACAAGTTAGTTTCACAGTTAGTTAACAGCTAGTCTGACTACAAAGCCCATGCTTTCACCATCATGCAATACTGCTTTCTTTGTATTTAACATTATTCTTTCTCTACTTTCCTTAAGTATCAGATGTAAATCTGTGCTAAAAAAATTACACATAAATAGATGAATTCATTACAAAATGCCCTCATTACTTCTCCCTGGAGTCTTTTCTTACTATCCCTTGAATACCTTTTCAAAGTATTACCTGTGTATTTTAAAATACAAACATAATCACATCACTTTCCTATTAACAAGCATCAAGTTTCCTAGCTCCTGCAGGATTGAATGCAAACTCTTAAATGTCATCATCTGCTTTTAGTCTTAGGTCTACCTCTGCACATGCTAGCACGTACTCTCCCCCTCTAGCTGCCTACCCTCCCACCTCCCCTGACACACAGAACACTCACAGGATTAGGGATGTCTTTTTTATAGCTTCTTTCTGGCTTGTCACCAATGCTTTTTTACCTCTCTTTCAAGACTCAGTTTAAATGTTGCCAGTGTGCAAAAATCATCCTCCATCCTCAGTCATCTCAGACATGATTAGATGTCCCTTCTCTGCACAATCTAGCCCTTATCAGAAAGTATGGTGGTCATCTGATTATAGAACTGCAAATCATATTAGACTAAGAACTTCTTGGCAAGAATGGTATTTAATAAATTTCTAGACACAATCACTTAATATTTCTAGGATGAATTAATGTAATGGTGGATATACAGTATGAATATTCTTGTGTGTTATGTGTATATGTGAGTGCATGCTTTTTGTGACAGTGTTTGAGATATTTTTTAAATCCTAAAATATTTACCTCCAATCATGACTCCTTAATATCTTACAAAGGTTAAAAGTAAATATACTAACTGCCCGATCTTTATATCATTGTTTCTTGTACTATGTGGAAGTTGCTTCATCATTGCTAAATACTATTAAGCCCAACAGCTGAAGTTTCCATTTATGAAACATCATTAGCAAGGGTAAAATTCAAGTCTGTTATTATAGGACAATTACAAAACCAGCTTCAGTGTTGACTGGATCATCTTTGGCTGGATGACTCTTGGATACTATATGAATTGGTCTGTGAAATTATCATTGTCAAAATTTGAAATAGACATTAGATACTTACTGAATCTGTTAATACTTTGTAAATAAAGGTAATTATTCTCTTCTCTTATAATCATTCACCTGCATTATTTGCTTAGTAATATGGGACATTCACTCATTCACTCAACAAGTATTTGTTGAGTGCTTATTCATTACCAAACCTTCTGCTAGATGCTTCAGGGTCAACAATGAATGGTTTGTCACTTCCTTTTAAGGAACTAAGAAACTCTCCTAAAGGAAACACATATATAAATGGATGTTGTTCTTTTTTCACTGAGTTATAGTCTTAGGCAAGGAAAAATAAATATTTCTGAAAGCAGATAAAGATAAAATATTTCAGTAAGAACCAAACTTTTTGGCTAGTTAATCAAACAGTACTGCTAGAGTCCATGTTTTAGAGTTTGAGGAATGTTAGCTTTGAAATCAAGCAAGTGTGACTTTGAATCTCTTCTCCAACACAGTTAATACGCTCTGTAAACATAAACTAGCCACTGAAATTCTTTAAAATGAAGTGCACACCATGGCAATGCCTGGAAGGGGGTGGGCGGAATCGTACATTGAAACAACAATGTAAACCAATATTAACTCAATAAAAATATTTGAAATATAAAATTAAGTGCATAAAAGTTACCTTAAAGGATCATTTTGAGTAGAAAATAAGGTATGTAGGTCATCAAAATATGCTGGATAAGTAGGAAGGATTCAGTCAATGTTGTTCATATACCTTATTTTGCTAAAAATATTTCCACTCAAGATTCTCTTTATTAGAAGTAGATGCAATGATTAAAATTGGTAAGCATTTTAGATTTTGATTCACTTTACCTAAGAAAAATATTTCCAATTTGTATTACAGGGAGTACCTAAACATATCACTTTGGAATGTGGTCAGCAGTTTTTTCTACTTTATTCAGTGAAATGGGATATTGAAAGCATGAAATCAAACTGAGAAATCTATAAAACCAAAAAATTACCATGAACATAATCTTTATAAACTTTTACTAATAAAAATTTTTTGGTCCTGATAA
The DNA here is from genome assembly GCA_004024925.1 of Scalopus aquaticus. Lineage (NCBI taxonomy): Eukaryota > Metazoa > Chordata > Mammalia > Eulipotyphla > Talpidae > Scalopus > Scalopus aquaticus. The sequence continues at coordinate 204,174 of PVIJ01000764.1, forward strand.
CCTTCTTGAAATTTGTCTTTTCTCTTAGTAAAGGCAATATTTAGCAATCATTAAGGACAACTGTATGACAGGTAACATTCTTCCTACCCGAAGGGAAAATGGACACTTGTGATTATGTATATATATTTTTTCTATTGTAGTTTGGAATCAAAAAGAGGAGAATGAATTACTCTTGGATTTTATTTCAAAGAAGCAAGATGAGAATAAGCAAAGCACACGGACGCACAAACATTCCACCATATTGCTCACCTCAAATAACCTGGGTCATCATCCAAAGTCAGCAATTCCTTAAAGCAAGGAATTCATGACCAAAGTGATAAAGATTAACCTAAAAACTAGCACTCACTAAAGGTTCACACATCTCTCTGGAGAGAACCAGAAATTTCTCCCAGAATATAGGACGTTTAGGGTGATACATTTTTGCTTGTACCAATATCCTGGTACAAGAACTATGATGCCATAGAACTATGATTCTCTGAATATTAGAAATTGGGAAGATGTAAAATGCTGTAGGTTGAGTCACTAGTTTGTGAAGAAGACTGATTCTCTAGAAACTCTGAGCCTAGTTTCAGACAATAAGTGTTGGCATTTTTTTTTTTATGCATAAGCCACTATCTTCAATTTTTTTTAAATGAAATACTTTTTTCTTACGTGGTTGTTAATTCTGGAAAATATAGGATTTTCCTCTCAGAGGTAGTCACTGTAGTTCTCCCATCGCCAAACTACCCATAGTCCATCTTGAAAGATAGCTCGCTACATGGAATAGTCTAGAATACAACTGCCAAACCTACAAAACCAAAGCTGAACACATACCAAGCCTTTAGTCCTTTGACTTTACCTCCTATAATCTCCATCATTCTCTCCCCTTCAGCCACACAGATCTCCGTACTATTCCTAAAACAAACAAGCCATGTTTCAGACTCTCAGCTTCGGGAACTGCTATTTCTATAGAGCCCCTAACAGAAGCTACTTAAGCTTGTTCTTTGAGTTTTGCTTGGTTAATATAATCTGATTCTCAAAGGCAAGAGAAATGTTACCCAATTTATCATCTATATTTTTGGAGGTAGAAAGTATTTATTCTGTGCAGTAGCAAAACTGCAACTGCTTTTAAAATTTCACAGTAATACTGCTCCAATCCAAATGTGCATATAATAATGACTATTATAATGAAAAGCAGAGATGACTGCCCATCTCTGTTTGATCCCAGAGAAGCTTAACATAGGCAGGCTGCTGACGGAATTATAATTAAGTCTAAAGCTTTGAAAACTAGTAAGAGACAATCCCCTAAAAGTTAACCTATTGATGCAATATGCTGTGCATGCGCAATACTAGGAAGGAATCTCTCACACGCATGCACATAAGAACTTAAAGCCAGAGTACAACTGCCCTGGACAGTCATCTCTATAATGAAGTCCTTTGCCTTCAAATCCTCTGCCATTAGTCCTTTTTACAGCTTTGCTGTCTGCAGGGAGTATTGTTCTCCAGTCACGTAGGCACCAGTGTGGTAGTGAAGGCACAAATGACAGTATGAAGGTGCTCGAAAAGGCATCGGCTGATGATGGGAATCCCATGGAATTTTGCAGTGAATTCAAACCCAGGCTCTGGTCTCCAAAGGGACTTGATTCAAATTAACAGGTCATATCTGTGGTAACAATTAAAAGCCATGTGCCTTTAAATTTGGCATTTAACTTTCTAAGACTCAGTTTCCTATGCATTAAAAAATGATAGTACTACACAAGTGACAATTCATCATGCATAGTAGCAGCTTATAGATGCAGAGCGCTTAGAAGTTCCAAGTGTCTACAAGGTCTATGAGCAAATCTGAAGTAAATTCTACAATTAGCCCCATTTCACAGAAGAGAAAACGGCCACACAGAAGCTGACTCAACTAAGCTCACACTGCTAGTGAACAGTGGAGCTGGGGTTCAAAGCCAGTTTTTTTCCCATTATGTTGGCAATATCATAGGAAGTTCTGAAGATTAATAAAACAAATCATGGAGAATGATCACCAGAGTGACTAACCTAATTATTCCTTGGAAAAGATACTTTGGAATCTTTCTTCTTTTTTTGCTTTTTTCAAAATTTCCGTGATAGAAATAACTAACATTCAGTAAACTCATGTCATTCTAGATTATAAAATATTTTCAATCTAGGCATTATAAACATTACAAATTAACAGCAACAACCATGCAAAAATTATCTCATAAAATACAGGCAATTATTAAATATTAACAAATTAATTTGTTCACCCTTTCATGGTTTTTACTTCAGAACAATTTAATAAGAGGCCAGTTCTGTGGCTACAAACTCTAAAAATGTCATTTAGAAATTCTTTTATTCACAATGCCCTTCATCATCCAGAAACCAAATCATGTGCACAATGTAAACACAATAAAGTTAGATTACCATGTTTCTACTGAGTGCAGAATATCTGACCTCACATATATAACTACAGCCTTTCAAATCAACCTCAAACTCTAACTATATACACATTCATTCTAGTTTTACATATTTCTCATAAATAAGAGTTCTTAAAGATACAATATTTGGGCATTATTCTATTTTACCAAATTAAAATTAGTCAGAAAAATAAATCCAGCTAATTTGCAGAGTGCTTCGTAAAAGTGATGAGACTTTAAAATGGCTTCTCATGATGTAAATTTGTAAAATTGAATTAACTTATCATCCTAAAATAATGCAATATACAGTTAAATAAATTTTAAAATGCAGAAAATGTAGCCACCTAGTTCAAGATTGTATCTGTTACAATCTTGGAAATCTGATATATCAATTTAAAATTATTCTTTGAATTACCTACAGAGTTTCTGAAACTATTTGTAGTGAAGATTCCAATTGCATCTGGTTTTATGTCACTTAAAGACAAATCTATCTGCTTTAAGACAAGTTTAAGCTTTTTGATGAGTCTGGATCTAAATTCATACTAGAGAAAACTCTAAATTAGAGCTACTAATTTTGCTCACTTGCACCTCTGTTTTACCCTTTCTTCCTCACTCCTCTCTCCCAAACAACCAGAAATAAACAATCTAGCAATATATAAACGGACCAGCAATCTGAGGCTCCCATGGACTTAAGACACCCAGAGACAACAAAGATGGAAGGAATCACTGCTTTGCAAACAGTCTTAATTAGGTACATAAATAAAAATCCTTTTACTGCTCCAGCCTCGGAAAAAACATTTCTCAGCTACATCTCACAATTACACAACACAAACATCCACACACAACCTCTTTCAAAGAGGCATGAACAACTATCCACTAGATCCTTTCAGATTTGATGTTTTAACATGTATCTAATAGTAGCATTGCCACCAAAAAAAAAGTCTGTTTCTTAAAAATTATGCTTTAACAATCTAAAATAATTCTATTCAGTACTGTGGTAGAAAACTAACTGTCCAAGAGACTAGGAAAAATAGTTAAAAGTTACAATGGTTTTCATAGCCATCCAATAATCTTTTCCCTTCAAGCTCTAATTGGATAACAGTAACTAAAATATTTATTAATTCATTTAGAAACATATCACTTCTAACAGTGCTTTCTTAATGCAAGTAGAGCATTCATTTGTTATATTTTATATTTTTGCCCATTTATGTTTTATATTTCAAAGCTGGATGAATTGGGTGAAACCAACATTTAACTGCAACAATAATGATCCAGAGGTGGAAGATAATACAAAAATATGACTAGTTGAAATTTTTGAAATATGAACACTACAACAAATATTTCAACTGCAGCACATTTCATCTAGGAAATAAAAAAGCACAGTATTTGAGGCTGCAGTTCAGTGTCTTTCTGTCTTTATCCCTTAGATGAACCATGAAAATAGGCACTAGCCTGTGAGTACAGAACCTACAAACATTGAGTCTTATGATAATTTGGCAGCAGACTTAAGAAGAAACTTAATATTCTCTGCCTCTCCATTCCATTCCCTTCTTGTTTGTTCTTCAGATGAAGTTATGGTTTTTGATACAGGAGATTTTCATGTTTTCTTAGCCTCATTATAGGGACAAGTGGTGGCAGGAAGTTAAAAAAAAATGGTCCTGAGAGAAGACAACCTATATAAATACAGGAAAAGTCAACAACTGTGCAAACGAAATGGAAGTTTTGTTGACCTAATTAGGAGACTAGTTTCAATTGGGCTGCAATGAAGTCACTTAAACATACATCATGGCATATATAGCTAGAAATATTTGTAATAGAGGTAGGGGAGGTGATTGATATTTTAAATATGCTTTTAAATTTTAATGAATTTCTTGTTATTCATTCCTCTAATTCTTTGGTAAACGCTGCTGGTTTCAACACAAATAAGATTTCAAAGAAGGAATAGGAAAATCTATAATGACTGTGTTCCAAGGAGGCTTGCCAGACATTATGAATTGACTAATTTTTAAGTTTAACTCCTCTAGTGGTGACTGAGAGGAATGAAACAGATGTATATGGAACATACAGATAGATTCATAAATTGATTCACAAACCTAATCACCCCAAACTTTCTGATACTGTTTACATCTAAATATACAAGTCATAAGAAAGTTTGGGTCCATAATTTCAAACTCCATACTAAAGAAAACTGAATATACCAGTATATTGATCAGAACTGCAACTTTTCTCTGTATAACTTATACCAATACCTTCTAACCTCACTTTCTAACTATCATAATCCTTGCAAAGTACACTAATGAAGAACTTTTGTAAGAGTGGGATGACTATGTATTTGTCTGAAATAGGTCTACAAAATTAATTTTCAACATATAACATAAATATTCATTTTAGGATAAGTAATAATTTCAAGTATTTCCCAGATTAAATGATTCAGCAGATTGCACAACTGTCTAAAATATTTTACTATTTTGAACTTATTTTAGTTATGCAAAAATCTTACAAAGTAAATATTCCTGAATGTGAACATGACACCAAGCTATTAAATGGAAATATTCAGAAATAAATTACCCCATATGCCCTTAAAAGAAACAGATCACACACCCTTTACTCAAAGCCATCCAAGGGGGCAGTCCTCAACACATACTGTGTTTTATTATTGCCTGGTTCTTATTTGGTAGGAGATGATTTGTCAGCAAAATGATGACAAAATGAAAACATCTTACCCCTATTTCATTTCTTCATATATAAGAAAAAGAGCTATCATTATTTCATATTACTCCTCCCACTATGTACTGGCAGATTCTATTAAACAAAAGCAGTTGAACATACTTATTAATCTTTATTTTTAAGTGACTTTAAATGAGTGCCTTTGGGACTTGAAAGTGATGTGACTTAATGTTTCAGATCTGCCCTCAGTGGCTGCCCTGCCTCCTGCCACTGGCCTGAGGCTCACCAGGCCAGAGTCCTGCCATGTCTATGACCGAGTACGCACGCAGGCTACACTATGCACAGCCATGCTTGCACCTGAAGCCAAATTCCAAAGGTAAGAAAGGACTGCTTCATTAATTTTATTTGCTCTATAAAATCTTCTTAAATGCTAGCATTGCTTTCAAACTCAAATTTCTTTTTGATTATCTATTGCAATCGGAAGAAATTTCAGATGAAAAGGTGCCTTATTCAGAGATTAATTTTTTGAAGAGCAAACAAAATTTCTTCTTGTGACAGTGGTCATTTTTCATAAACACCTGTTTAATGAATATTTACTTGCAAAGGAAAATGCAGACTATTTACAGGTAAAAACAACCACTGTTGAACAAAAATTAAAATGCCTCGTATCAGAAACAAATAATTTTATATTTTTTTCTATTATCATAAATTTTGTAATATTACTAGTATCAAAAGGTTACACTAAAATATATTGGAATATTGTGCCAAACAATTTTATAGCATTTAGTTTTGTTCATTTTTAAAAACTGTAATAAAAGATCACCATGGTGATTGGGAAACGATGGTAATGGGTTTTGTTTTATAGATGGAATTCTAATATGGATAATTGATGGACTTGTAGTGAAACTTATTTTCTCTAAGTGCATCAAGGTCCTAAAGCTTAGTAAGGAATAAAGAAAAATATCATCTTTAAAGAAGTAATTTTTCAATAGTCTAAAGTAGAAATAAATAAAAACAATGCATTATCTAACACATCCTTCCACATACTGACTTTTTAATAATATGAATAATACCTATATAAGTATGTACTACAGTTAAGAATACATATATATTTTAGGCTAACTTTTAGGTTTAGACTTTGGTATATATGGATTGAAGTTGGTATTTCTCTTTACATAAAATTAGTCATTAATTAAAAAATAATTGTAACAGCACTATGGTTAAAGCAAACTATTTAATCTTTAAGTAAATAAATCTGTGTGTCTTCCAAACAAGGTTGCATATTTGTAAAGAATAAGGTGTTTTGTTTTTCTTTTACTTATTTATATGTAAATGGCCAAAGCCACAAGAACAGGCAAATTATTTTAATGATATTTGGAAACAATCCACTCCAATGGTATATTTAGACAAATCTGATTATACTTGGTAACAAGAGGAAAAAGAAAAATAAAGTAAATAATTTCAAATATTCATTTCTTGATACAAATTGATACTGTGCTGTGAAGAACATACTCAAAGGTTAAAAATGACATGTATGTATAGAAGTATACATTTATGCAAAATAAAATCAGTCCATGTAATGCTGTAATAACCTAGCAATGTGCAGTTTCTAGCTAATTCATAAGTCAAATTACCTACAAGGGAAACAGAACAGTAGTTTCATGGGTATGACAACTGAAATCATAATCACCTAATAGCAAAAAACATACTGAGGAAGAAACAAGGTGCAAAGTAAGCAGTGAGAAGGCAGACACTCACCTTCGGTGCCATTGGGAGTCATGGAATTACTATTTATATGAGAGTTATCGAGTTTAGGACCACTGGGGGATTCACTACTACCACTCAGACGGCTATGCGGGCTGCTTAGATCCTGCATTTCCATAGACCTAAAGACAAGAAGTCTTCCGTTTGACAGATGTACCAAATTCATAACACCGCTATTTAATGCGCTAACGACTTGACACCTTCTTTGAAACACATTCGTACAAAAGTCTCATTGTATCTATTTTCTTAGACTCTAAATATTTCCACTTAACATTTTAACTTCAGTCATCCTTTCATAACATGTTCTATTAAAAGATGTCATTTGCTTTACCTATCCAGCCAAATATTCACATGGAGTTTTTTAAATCTCTTTTTCTCTTACATATTTCATCAATTTTAATTACACCTATTTTAATTCACAAAGAAAAAATGCAGTCATGTTTTCTTTCTATACTGAAAAAAATAAGGCATTATTTTATCTAAAAGAAAAGACAGATGTGTAAACTGGTTGAATAGGGAAAAAAATCACTTTTCTATGGACTCTCTTTCATCTAATAAATTAGCACTAGGGACTCCCTTATAATTTACCACCCAATTGTAATTTAATGGGTCTCCAAACCAAATAAAACACTCGAAGCCTACAGTCTAGTGACAGGGAATGAGATAGTCCTGATGCATGTGTTTACTCTGGCAAACTGCTTAATTGTTCCTCTGTTTCCCTTGAAACAAATGCAGCATTAAAACATTATGATGTCGGCTCACTTGTTTGCTTTGTGGATTACATACAGCGTGCCCAATTGAAAAGGGATAAGGCCAACATACAGTGAGTCCCTAGGAGCATTAGCACTCAGAATACCTCAGCTGTCACTTACTCAGGGAAACAAGAACAACTCTACTTCAGTGCTGTAATTTTGCATTTCTACCAGATAAAAATGGTTCAATTCTCCTTGAAAGTTCTTAGACTCGGTAGTTATTGTCTAAAAGCTCCAGAAGCCTCTAGGTTCACAGTATTAGAACTGTCCATTTATATTTAATATTCTATTAATGAAAAGAGGAGAGGATATATCTAAAGACACGAAAACTGCTAGACACCACTCTGTTTTCTGACAGTCAAGTTTTTGAAAGTCTAAGACCTATTCGCTTTATTTTAAACTTTAAGTGTTTTTCTTTAAAAAAAAGGGGGGAAGGGTGCTGGGGGTTAGTGTTACATACATGAAGTTAAACCTGTGCTCCTTACCCTACCAGGTCAATAATGCTACAGTCATTTTAATTTTGAGGTTGCTCTTAAACTGACTGGAAGTATCAGTTTTGAAAAGTTTAACATGAACCGTTTTTCTTCTAAAGTGAGTTTTCACTTCCCCAAATCTTCTGAATTCAAATAAGGAATGGCTTAAGAGCCAATATTTCTCTCCTAATTCTTATTACACATTCAGTTTTCCTAACACCAGAAACTACAGCCCACAATCATTTTCAAACCCAGGCTCCTATTCCCTTTCTACATACTTAAAATGTTTTACAAGCACACACACTCACACACAAATTGTTAAGTAATTTCCAACCACCGATGCTGTTGCTATTAATAGAATTAAGAAATACTACACAAAAATAGATATGGGTCAGAGAAAGGTAATCTCCAAAAATGTCAAATATCAACAATATCCTTACCTGCAACTTGAGGAAACAGCAACATCTGAACTGGTTTGAGATGTTTGCACCTGTGATCAGGGGTAAAAAATTAGAAGCTGTTGTTACTCTGCTTCAGTGTCAGCTCTTAATTATACAGAGCACATGGCTGAGAACAACAATGCTCTCTTTTAACCAAAAGAGAAAAAGGAGGATGCTGCAGCAGTGAAAGGCATATTGTCTTTAAGTTGAGGTCTCCACTGTTGTTTCCTCCTGCAGGTCTACCCTCCTCCTCCCCTTGTCAGAGGGGGAAGGCAGCCAAATGACGGGATAGTGATTCATCACTGGCCTATGACAGCTGCAAACGGGATTACCCCTCCCCCAATCAACATGCAAAGCAGCCTTGCCCAGGCAGCTTTGGAAAAGGTGCTTGGAAAAAAAAATAGCTATTAGCAAAATGAGTGTGTTTCACAGTGGTAGTTCAAGCAATAATCCTCCAGCATCCTCAGAAGATCTTTCATCTTCTGCTATCACCAGTTGAAATAGAGTTCCCGCCCACCCCTTTGACTCCTGACAGTTTCTTACCCTTATCATGGTGGTTTTCTCTTATATTTACTAGTTGTCACTTAACGTTCACTGAAACAGCTTTTGGGCAACTTTCAGGCCATGCTGGACTAACTATACATGGCAAAGGCAAGTTTTCACACACAGAGTCACATCATTGAGCAATGTGCTCATTTACTCAGGCAACTGTAGGATTCAATGACAGCTTATTCATCACTTCTATGGGCAAACAGAAAAAGAAGCTTGTCTTTTATTTAATTTTCCATCTTTTAAACCAGAAAAGAAAATGGATAGTTTGATAATCAATTCAACATCCCAGTTGGGCTGCACTTGGGGTCTTTTGTTTTTAGAGGACTCTGTCTGTACTGCCTTCACGTGCTGGCTTTGGCGGTCGCTACTTTCCTCCAGAGGCATGGAAGAAAACTGCCAGCAGGTGGGAAGCCCAGGTGAGGGTGGGCTACTGGCTTGCAATCTCAGGCTAACACCTAGGCAGTAAGGAGCATTCCGCACAAAGTTTAAAATGGCTCAGAATTCCACATCTTTGATGTGCATTTTCATTCAACCTGAACTGACATCAATTAGAGTTACAGAACAAAGATGAGAACTGAAGCATCTCAAATGGCATTAAAGTTATCCAACCAAATATCTTCGAGTGAGTCTTGTTATTTTTTAATTATGACTAATGAAATTAAGAAATACTACCTTTTTAGCAAGAATAAAGCATCACTGAAGTCTAAATATCTTAGTGTTACGTTACATGAACATTCTAGATATGCATTTCTCATTACGTGCAGGATGAAAAATAATTCTTAAGAGACACCTGATTATTAAAAGAAAATCTAATTTTAATACTTGCAGCTATGTCATTTTGCGATAAGTCTTCAGCAATTTTTGTTAAAATTAATATTCTCACAAAAAATTAAATGTTTTCCTTTAGAAACTGCAGCAATGTAGCTCAAGGATGAATTTCCTTTTTTACTTTTTCCCACTTTTATACACCTGGAATAAATTATAGGTGAGAACTAACTTAGTTTTAAGAACTCTCTTGGCTTAATTATGTGAAAGAGTATGTAAAAATGCATTCCCATTTTAACATTAGCTAAATAATATGTTTCATAGTATACTTTGGAAGTTCGATTATATTTATAAATGAGGCTTAACCTATCACATTCAACATTCAAATCAAATTATTAATAAAAAAACTGAACTTCAAAATAAAATTATTTCAGCACATTTTCTTATTGAAAAATGCATTTTTACAACAACATATTTCTTCTATGCTGGCTCAGCTGAGTCTCCACTGTACTTTCATACACTACAATTTTTGAGAGTCCATATCCACGATCTTCATTTCATTAAGTATACTTCAGATATATTCTTTTGTGTCTCAAGGATTATTTAAACCATGTGTTGTGTGTTACTGTATTTTAAAATGACTCTTTAATCAAAATAACTTTAAAACAACTAATCCTCACTTAGGCTGGTCAGCTGAATCCACATCGTGGTCCAGGAAAAATAAATCTACTCTCAAGAATGCGAATGCAGACAACAATTAGACACAGATGTGAGCAAAATTAGTTACAGTTTACAAAATGCTACACTTCACATGCTTTTAGTTTTTTATGTGTAGTACAAGATTACAGTGTAGTAAGGAAACATACTCTTATAATGACTTATCTAAAAAGAACACCTATTTCTGATTGATGTAGATTTTCTCTTATTTTGACGATATCTCTGGAACTTTCTCTTAAGAATCATAAGGTGTTTCTAAAATAATTAGGTCTATTTTCATCCAATGGAGAAAAAATTATTTCCTAGTTTTCAGGAAAATGCTGTTAGGCATTCAGTAAGCTCATAATTTCTACTTTATATCCATAAACGTAATGTTTCTTGTCATCTTCTAATCTGGTACTTTTAATTCAAATGCGCCTGTGAGTGCAAAAATAATTCCTATAACATTATAAATGGTCAACTTATATTACAATGAAGGCATTTCACTTAAATGCTTTTTAAAATGCTTTGTATAGAACACCCATAGTAGCATAGTAGTTAGAGTTGTGAAAATACAAAGAAAAAAGATAGCAGAACTTCTTAGAATTTAGATTCAAAAATTCTAAACTACTAACTTTGACTTCTGATTAGTTAATGAGGTCTTTTAAGTTTGACTTTTTTCTAATTAAATTTATAATTCTTCACAGATGTAACTTTTGTTGATGTTCAATTTGTCTCTCTCATTTTGTTAAACCTCACATAGTACTTCGCCAATCCATTGAATAGCCACATTAAATCTGTTAATACCATGCTCTTCAACCCCAGAAATTATTTCCAGAAGGCAAACTTGCTTTGAGAGATCATCAAACAAGACTTAAGGTACACATTTTATCACATTTTCCCTACCACAGAGCTCAGGATGCAGAGCAAAATTCATGACTTTTGCACTGTTTATTATACTTTGCTAAATTACAAATCAAAAGCATCTGACAGAAGATCATGTATGAAGCCAAAAAGTTAATAATGTTCTGTGAAAAGTAAACTGTAAATGGAAAGGGATTCTAGATCTCAGCAGCATAGAGCAAATAAAATGTAGGTACTTGTCTAAATTATGGGTTTTCCATAGGCTTTTTTTGCTTGCTAGAAGCAATTTTTATGAAATGACTATAATTTAAAACTTTTTTCCCAAACTAAAAAGAAAATTTCAAAGTGAAAGTACTGAAGTTACCTAAATAAATAGAGTTGGCAGGCAAGCTGGTTTTGTCCAACAGCAGATTAACCTGAGTCCTCCCAAATTTGAAAGACAATGGCAATTTTCTAATCAGAATTTATATTTTATAGGGAAAAATGTGCCTTAGGCATAAGTCTGCTTTTTAAGTCTAATGCAGTTTTATTAAAGTTCTCAGTCAATATTTCTAACCATGGCATCAATTCTATAGTAAAAACCTAAACTTAAAATTGAAATAAATGTCTAGAAAGAAGCAGATGTCTTTAAAATGTTAACACTTTTCTTCTTTATCAAAGACTCCATTAAATGAATGCTGTAATATTCCTACTATTTTTTAATATAATACACTGTATTACCTTTAGAAGTATCTCATTCCAAGAAAATGACAAAATTAGAGTCCCAGGGAAAACAAAAACAAATATTTAAATGAAACTCATTCTACCTATAGTTTTAAAGGATTGCTTTCAAAATTAGCATTTATTTAAATTGTTGAATGAAATACTTTTGCTATCTGATTAAATGTAAATGGATTTATTTCCGCTGCAAGTGTTTTTCTTCTTTTCCACATGTTCTTATGAATTTCTCATCCAAATGGAAATATTTTCTTGAGAAAATCATTTATCATGCTACAAAATTCATATAGCAGTTGACTTCCCTTTTGCAACTCTAAAACTGAACAGTGGCTCAATCAGTCTCCTCTATCACCGCGAAGTATTTTCAGGATTGAAAATCCATGGCTGCTCGCTCACTTACTGAACACTTTGGGCCTTAGGAGAATCCAAGCAGTGAGATAGTCAAACATCAAATATTTGATAATGCAAAAAAGCATGACTATTCATATATGCATGTCCTCAAATCTCAAGCAGTAGGTGAAAAGATTCACACAAATCTAAAATAAAACCTGCTCTGCAAGACACATTAAAATATTATGCCGAACCTATAAAACTACAATATAAGTTGAACTACCAACTTTTTGTAGCCCTGGTCATTTTAAAAAATTAAACATGAAAAAAATTGTGTCCACATTCAATGACAGCTCTAAATTTACTGAATCCTTGAAAAGCTGTGTTTAAGCACATTCCAAAACTCCAAAGAAATATAAGGTATGAATCATCAGCAATTCAGATACTGATTTTGAATCACAAATATTTTTAGTGAAATTCAAAAGTTAAGAACCTTGTTCTTGATATTTAAAGATCATTCAAGTCATATAAAGTGTCAATAAGTGAAAAACATTAATTTGTCAAATGTTTATTATTTCACCTTTTGAATATGAGCCGATTGAATATGTTTTGGAAATTTGTTTATTGAAGCAAAAGGATTTCCTTGCTTAAAATGTGATAATGTGGTATCAATTTGTTTTTGTTTTCTGTTGTCCTTTCAAATGTTAATTCCTTCCTCATTTTCTCATATCAATCTTCACTCTAGGAAAAGTTATGTGTGCTGCAATGGAAATATATCTATAACTTTATATCACAATATTTGAGGTTTGCACAGCAATTCAGAAGAGATATGAAGTAATCTTCCTACAAGAACATATCCATGTACTATATTTATTTATATGGATCACAACAAAAGTAATGGTTAACAATTAATTTGTAATGAACTCTTAATGATTCTAACTGCTCAGATAATTTGGGGCTTAAGAATTACACTTTTTGGATGGAACCCTGTGGTCAATAAAGTACTAGGTAAAAAGTGTCATAATCTTCCCCATGCCCTAATGTTTTTATTTTAAAACAAATTAAAACAATACTAAAAAGCGCTCCTGTTATCTTGGGCTCTGCCCACAGGACAGCTGTTGTCAGTCACTACAATTTTTCAAACAGTCAACTTGTACTTACAGCGCTTACATCTGCTGCATCCACCAGTTTAGTGTGCTCCTTCGAATGTTCTGGTTTAGCAAACCTCCATTCCTTACATAGTTTTGCTCCTGGATAAGGACGCGTGAGGGATTTTAGGAGCTCTCAGTGGAGCCGGGCGCTGCTGGAAGCGGAGCGCCTCTGGAGGGGAAAGCCGGGACGCGGGGACAGCCGCCTGGCCGCTGCTGCAGGCTCGGGCTGCTGGGCGACTGAGCGAGAAACGCTTTCCCCAGAAAGAAAACCGCCACAGTGGACGGCAACAGGAAGGCTTAAAGTCGGAAGTGGCACTGGAGAGTTTCTACCTCGCCCCAAACTCGGAGCCATCAGCTCCCACCGTTCTCTCTAGTAACCGCTTTGAGCCCTGCGCGCTCTCCCCACTAAACAGCAGCAGCAGATAGCATCTGAGAACCCTAGACAAAGAAACAGCAGAATCTCATCCCTCGATTTGTTTGCGCAACCTTGTAGGTCTGCCCGTGGAGCCTCGGGGCTTCTTTTGTTTTTGCAACGCAAACCACAACTATTCTCTTGTCCTAACCTTATTGGTTTAAATGCAACAATTGAAGGGAGCACTGCTCTCTCTGACTCAACCTTGCTCCTTAAAAAAAATTTTATTATGTAAATGAACGCGCCCCATGCTATCTGAATAAACAGCTGTGTGAGAATAAGTTCTCCGAGGCTCTGTCAACACACATCTCTTGCTACAGCAGCTACCAATTACGAGCTTTGGGGAATAGTTACACGTTATCTTTTATACTTTTCCAAAATGTTTTCCAGACCCTGACATTTGGGTATCAAAACTTTTTAAAAAATGTTTCGTGTACCTACTAACAGATATGGAGAAAATTAAAAATTAAAGGGCTATTTCTAACTTCAGTAAAGGGAGAAAAGCGCAAACGTGTAAGCTATTATCAGCTGGTTTTACAATGAAAACCTAAGTGATGAGTCTGCAGTGATTTCTAGAATGGCAAACAAGTTTGACTTGAGCAATTTGGGGACATGTCCAGATGATTTTTCAGTGTTAATATTTTTAAATTATTCTAGTGAAAACACCGGTTTTATCTAGAACTCTTAAAAAAATCTATTCTTTAAGGAAAAAACCTAAACTCAGAATCTTTACATGAAGGGTGTAACACTCACCTAGAGAGTTGAACTATTCACATTACGACTAAATTACAGCTTCATTTAAAGGTATTTACTTACTATCATGTTTTAGACAAATGACTTCAGTTATTAGATCAATGACTTAAACATTATATTATTTCAGATTTTTAAAAAGCCTCACTTAGATGACTAATTATATTTTAATTTGCCGGCCTTACACCATAGTTCAAATAGACACTTATTTTGATGCTATGCAATTATTTTCTACTTAAAAAAATCCTTACACTGTTGTATTTTCTTTAAAATTGTTTTTGTCATAACTGAGAATATCATTCTACATATTTGGCCTATTTGTTGACAATAAAAAAGCACCTTTTATGTTACGATTCTCGCCTTGGTATGAAAAAAACACTTTTAAAATCACAGTAACTTCTTAAATGGTTTTATAACACACTTCCAGATACTAATAAAGTAGACAGTCTTACCTTTACTTTGCTAATTTGCTAATGAAAGCACCATTCCGATGCAAATAAAACAAGCTTCTAATGACCAAAATTCAGTCTGAATTTCCTCCCCTTCCCCCCCTGAATGAATGCCAATCAAAATTCCTCAGAAAAGAACGCTTTGTCAAACATAAGAGATAGCTTAAACTGCAAACTCACCTAGGATTTCATTTGGCATATAGTACCGGCAAGGAATCATGGGTTAGTCATCTGCCATATTTGGAAAGCCAGGTCAAAAATCACTTGATTGCTATTGGATCTGTTCATACATGCAGCAGAAATAGAATTACATTATCACCTACAGCACTTTCTCAGAGCAGAAGAATCAGTTGTTCAATATGCAAAACTATAGGCATCAGATAAAATACAACATGTAATGGATATTTATAATGCTATAAGAAAATGTAACATTATATTAATTCAGTTTTGATATCAAACACACATACAGCAACTGCTTTGGGATCATATTTATTGCTAAGCTCCAAAAAAATCCCTAAACTTCGAGGTGCTAATTGGAGAATTCATCCTGTTTCGAACTCCACATTGTTACTCTAATCATGTTTCCCCTAGTTTAAAAATTATTTCAGATATAAGAATAAAATATTACTTTTCTGATCCATTAAAGATTTTATTGGTAAATCCAGAAGACACAAACTACATGAAATCAAAGCAGCAGAAATATAAAAAGTATCTCTATTTTATATATATACATACAAATTATTTGCCTAAGTTAAAATCAAATTTATCATATTACATTAATTTTAATTGAAATTCAATTAGTTTTATTTATGTGACCAAACAATATGCATGAAATTATGAAGAAAATATGAAAAGCATGGTAAACTTACTTGTGACTACTAATTAAATATGATATAGGTCATGCTTAAAAATTATGTAACAGAGTTACTCATCAGTCAAAAGTAATATCCATGTGCATATATGCCCTTTTAAATGGGTTTCTTTCCTAAAGCAAATTAGATGGATTAAAAAACAATCATATGCTTATCCATAAATCTTGTGTGGTTCCTACTTCTGAATATCAAATATGTGATAAGCACTATTACACACAACTTATATCAGAAATAACTTGTTCTATGATAGCCAAAATGTAAGCCGATACTAATAAGATTCAGCTTATAGTGTACTGTTAGCTTCCTATTTCTAAATTTTCATCACTATAATTACATAACTTAACTATCTACTTGAAGGACCAATTTATTCTCTAAATTAAGTCATATATATGTTACAACAGAAATTAGGAAATTTTTTTTTAAATTTTGCCATTACTAAGCACAGGTAATAGTAGAAAAAGTTATCTGATATTTTCTGCAGAAATTTCAGCATAAAAACATAGGATTAAAAAGTTTCCATTATGCTTTTCCTTACTAAAACAAAAAAGAAAGACATATCTGGAAAAGAAAAACACTTGATATGGTCAATTTTAATGAAATGTATGATTACCTCAAAGAGCACTATCTCTCATTTACTGTATCTCCCAACAGCTTTTAACTTACAGAGCAGCCTGTTACTATATACATGCCTAGTTATATAGAAATACCTAGTTATATAGAAATCTGCAACTAGACAGAAGTTTACTGCTTTTCAAATAACAGAGAATTTTAAATAAAGGCATAATTATAAAAATAAATGTCCCTAATTAAAAAAAAGACAAGGGTGTGTGTGTGTGTGTGTGTGTGTGTGTATGAATCAGAACAATTAAATAAATAATTTGGAACTTTTCTAAAACAACATGAGTAAACAGTTTATTAATTACATTAAATAAAACAAACACTGAGAAAACAAACAATAAAACACAAGTGTCCCTTTACCTTTTCTAGTCCAGAAATGATAATAAGTTTTTGAATAGTTGTAAGGTTTCCAATAAAAGATGTACTTAGAAGTTATTTTTCTTTTACTTGTATTTACCCTAGATAAATTTATTATTAAGCATGCAGGCTATTACCCTGGTCTGACGTAATCACCTTTTACCTGTTTCTAGAATTCTTATGACTATTTCTCAAGGAAAAATGGTATAATGAACTGTAGAAATATAATTAGCACCTAGAGATTAATGCTTTTTCCTCAAAAGCAAAATCCTAGTCACTATTTCTCCCACATTATTAAAATCAACAATACCTAGAAATATTCAGCATGTTGCGATTCAGACTGTTAACACAGAACGGTAAATAGAGTATTCCAAAATACCGTAATTGTATGTCTCTTGCTTCCTGAAAACTGTCTTTTTCTTGGGGTGTATGCCCTGGCTCTGCATTTCTGGCTTCTTTATGGAACCGTTGGAACACTGTCTGGATGGCTGACATTACAATCCTTGCTGGCATTAGGAGCAGTCACTTCCATGACCTACTCTTTCCCCACTGGCACGAGACCTGCAATGAAGGCCCTGCTCCCAGTAGCCTTCAGCTGAAACGCAACCAAGTAAAACATCCTCTATTTATTTTAAGAATGATATTAAATCCACCAAACTGAATGTCTACCAGTATCCTGCTAAATGTTTTCCATTCAAACTCCAACATGAATAGTTTTTAAGTAAATTTAAGAAGGCCAATTACTATGAACTGTACCATGGAAATTATTTTAATAAATAGTATAGTCTATACCAACACAGTATGGAAATATAACCTACTTTCTGGCCTTCTAGAAGCACACTGGTCACTACGTAGGAATAATGACAACTTAATTATGTAGAGTGGGAAACTTGCTTTCATCTGTAGTGATGACTGTCTACAGGATTTTTGTCTTAAAATCATTATTTTTATAAGAACTTTGAGGGGAAATTCTTGAAAATACTCCTGATAACAAGGGCAGTGGTAGATTTCTAAGAAAAGTAAATGGGATCACGTAGGCACTTTAAGAAAAAATATGATATATCAGGTTTCTATTGTAAAACCAATTGATTCTCCAAAATGGCAGCATTACTTTTTCTCCCTTCTGCCAAAAATATATAAATAATTGGTCTTAGAAGCATATGCTTAATCTCAGCAATAAACTATTTGCTTTCTCGCACTGTATAATGGATTTCTGTGGATATGAACAAGTGAAAGGGCCCAGATTGTCTCCCCATCAACCGTTTTTTCCTTTAAGCCATGGACAAAACCCATCTTGTCAGCACCTTCCAATGCATGTAAGAGGATCTGGAAATTTGCTTTGTGTTTTCCAGGTTTCATGACAGCTGAGTTAACAGTTTTAAAATTCTTCAGAAATAATGATGATCTCATGGAAAAAAGAAAGGAACTGACATTTATTGACTGCTTACTATGTGTCAGGCTCTTTGCTAGGCATTTTACATACATATTTAATTTATTTTAACAAATAATGTAAGTTTATCTATATAAATCCTTTCTAGAATCTGTCCCCACTATTCTAGGATCTGCCTTATTTCTCTAGTGTGATCAAAGTTACTACTAAACAGTAGATGAAGCACTGGAATACTAATGTGTCCTGCTTATTTTGTCATTTTGGATCAAGTGACACCTGATAAAGTTAACATATCCAAAACGGTATGTGATTTTTGAAATGATATATGTTGAAATGATATATTCAATATAGAATATAATCACCATACAATATCTAATAATCCACAAACACACATTGCAATTTGGTTCACAGCTTCTAAAATAAAATTACATTAAATGTCCATAGTGAAAAATGTAATGGATTCTTAAATTTGAAACAACCAAATCGGAGATATATTTTTATCTCCTTACTTAACAAAATAAGGTGAGTTTTCCTTTAAAGTAAGAACTACAAGTTTTTCCAACTTTTTCTTTAAATAAAGAGAACCTACGGGTCTGAATTTAAAACATGCAATTACTTCTTTCTCAGTTTTATCAATTTCTTCCCTTTTGTATTTCTTAATTTCCAGTTATACAGTTATCCAGTGTGATAAGCTTTGATCTTAATAGCTATTACATCATAAACACTTGATCTGTTCACCAAGGAAATAGTAACATTCAATATGCACGCCAAGCCTCCTTATGCATTTGGAGGCATAGTTTATTCAGAATCAAGAAGTCCTATTATTGTTACAAAGGAATTGCCAGGAAGGGGAAAAATAAAAAACCCAAACCTAATAACCTATAGAATTTTTTCCTCCTTCAAGCAGCATTAACTTTTTTCCCCTTCAGTCTCCCAAATCGGAAAAAAAGAGTAACCTCTAAAGCTGTTTTAGACAGAAGGTCAGAATTCAAAGGATTGGTAACTTAATCCACAGAGCGCTGCAATCACATTGCTATTGGAAACACAACCAGAAGCACCATTATTCTAGATGTTTTTATTAAGCAATGTCAATAGGTATACAGCCTGGAGGTTTCTCTCTACTGTAAAGATTCATACTTGCAGGCGATCAAGTTGCCTTGGGTCCTTGAATTTTACTTTAATTTAGAGAAGGAAAAAACAGATTCTGCATCACATACTAAAGAAAACAATAGCCTCAGCTTGTTTGTTCAATTACTTAGAGAGGACCTTTCCAGAGGCAAAATGTAAATAAAGATTACCATTTTAATCTTTAGATACTCATAATTTGTGAGAATGGTTATTTCAGATGATTTCATATTTGGAGTATTATACAGACTTTTTAATTTTGAGGTTCATGTTCTTTCAAAAAAATTCAAGTTTGGAAGCTTTGCTGCATCTTTCAAGGACTCTTGTTTTCATCAACAATCTAGTTTACACAAATTGCAGAGTAAAACAAAGTCAAGGATATGTAGGCTACTGAGTTAATATATTTTAAATGTGCATGGTTCTTAAAAGCAGTGGCTGGTTGATGGGGAATTACAGACTGGAGGCTTACTTTTTTAATCAATACAAGGCAAAACAAATAGTTTACCAAGAGGTCAGAGAGCCAGAAGAGGAAACCTCTACCGCACGTTATCATTGACATCCCCTGCTGAAAGATTCGAGAAGCCCCCATTAGCTCTGGCCTCCTGGGAGAGCTGTTCACTTTCCTTCCTGTCCTTGCCTGAGAGGACAGATCTTCCTCACCAGCAGCATATATGGGTAGCAGTAAGGAGGAAGTGAAGGAGGGCAGGAGAAAACTAGCAAAAAAGAAACACATTATTCAAGATAATTAATAATCAGAACTCTAACTGGAGGCTCTCGGGTTTTTTTTTACAAGAATTAATGTCTTTCACTTAGAAATTCTACAAGATATTGACATTTTCAGATATGCAGATTTTATAGGTTTTAAATATGTAGTACCATTAATACTACAGCAGGTCTTTGAATACCATTTCCTTCAATGTCATTTGGTTATAATGTCAGTGAGAAAACAAGATTGCAAGTAGGGCCATTGTCTGTGTGGAGTTTGCATGTTCTCTCCTTGTCTATATGGGTTTCTGCTGGTCCTCCAGATCCCTCCACACCCCAAATATGGGGATATTAGGATCACTGGAATTTGTCGCACTTTGGAGGGAGATTAGTGGGTATGTGAGTATGCACTGCCCTAAAGGATGTCCTGTTCAGGGCTGGGTCCTGCCTGGCACCTTGAACTGCTGGGACAGGTCTGGAACCGTGACCCTGAACTGGAATGAGTGGGTTGCAATATAAATGAATACAAATTATTGACTAATGTTAGAAGCGTTTTAGGTCTTTATTTAGAAGCTTGGTGATTTTTTGATGACCAGAAATACAGCCTAGGAGCTTAACTCTTGTTATATCCATTAGTCTATGTAAAACTGACTATGTTACATGTAGTTTCACTTCAAATTCCAGTTTCAAAGAAATTATTGAGGACATAAGAGTGACCATTTACCATATACCCACATCTCTAGGAGGCATTGTATTTGATAATTAAAAATGATAGAAAAATAAAAATGTCTCATGAAAAATTTAATTCATGACTAGTTATTGAAGATCAGCTAAAAGGATTCACATCTTTAAGCTTTTTACAATTTTCCAAAATCATGATTATTACCAACTAAAGAATGACCTATATTTTCAAAGCTAGTTTAAATAATATATTTCACATTAAGGTCTTCCTGAACCAGATATGATTACCCTGATTTCCTTCCTTCATCATTTTATATGTACATTCTTCAACAGGGTAAAACAAATGCCCTGAAGATTTGAGTTCTAAGTCTGACTTTAGCATGGGTTTTCTCCATGCCTTTTGTTATCACATTACTTAGTCTCTCAATTCATAATCTATAATATGGATACAAGAAAGTTACACACCTTATCAAAATGGCATGAGGATTAAAATGCTTACAACTATGGCAAAGTTCTTATGGATAGTCAAGTAGCACAGAAAACTGAATTTAAAGTCAATTTTATTAGACAAATGTAGAATGAGTGTCCAGACAGGACATGGCAACTTTCTAGTTTTAGAACAACTGATATACATAGCAGCTGCTTAGTAAATATTATTAAAATAATCAATACATACAAAATTGCACCCTCTGACAGATGATTGGAGAAAGATATGGTAGGTCTTTGGACACACAATGGAATACTACTTAGCTATAAAAACAGATGAACTTGTGCTATTTTTGACAACATGCATGGAACTTGAGGGGATTATGCTAAGTGAAATAAGTCAAAAGGAGAAAGACAAATGCCAAATGATTTAATATGTGTAATATAAAGGAAAAAAGCAAACAAATAGATGAAAGAAAATAAAAACAACTGCTTGCATTTTGTCAATAGACCGAAGGTTACCAAACAAGAAAGGTGGGAGGAATAGGTAGAGGGGATACAATGGACTATGGTAGAGGGTTATTGTGGATGGATGTAGTATGGTAACACACTTTTGAACCTATAGACCTAAAACTCATGCACTATTGCAAAACAATGTCACCTCAATAAAGAAAAGTAAAACCAAAATACTTACATAATTGGCTACTTAAGGGAACATAGCCCTGGTTTATGAAAGAAAAATAATTTCCCTTGCTTCTAACTTTTTCCTTTGCTTTCCTTACACATTGATATATTTGTCCCACATTGGAATTTCTAAAATTGGACTGATGAGGACATTGTCCTCATAGGGGAGCTAATTTTATCTCATGTTCAAAAATGTATTTTAAATGCTTTATGGAACAAAATTGCATCATTGAACTGTTTAAGGAATTTGCCATTCTGACAAAAGAAAATAGCCAAACTCCAAGGAAATTAAGATATTAGAAAAGACCTGAAATCACTCAAATCACATGGTGTATGTATTTGGGTAGGGAATGGATTAAAACTTTAAAGTTCAGTTAAAAAAAAAAAAAGCTATTATGCACTGTATTTTAATTTTACCTGTCTTATTGTTCATTAAATATTTTGTTACTGCATCAGTTCATATTTCCTTTTTAAATTCTTAGCCCAGGGCCTCCCCGGTGGCGCAGCGGTTGAGCGCTGCGCTGTGGAGCTGTCGGCAGCGCAACACGAGTTCGATGCCAGGCCGGGGAGAATCCCACACAGTGCGGCAGACCTCTCCTGCCTTGCCCGCTGCTCCCCTCAGCAGTGTGTTTCTGATCTGCCTGTTCTGCTCCC
This sequence comes from Scalopus aquaticus, assembly GCA_004024925.1. NCBI lineage: Eukaryota > Metazoa > Chordata > Mammalia > Eulipotyphla > Talpidae > Scalopus > Scalopus aquaticus. Next base: position 226,867 of record PVIJ01000764.1, read on the forward strand.
CGCTCTGGCTCTGGTGAACCCTCTCGCCGCCCCACGCCTCTAGCCTGTACCCCAGCTTGTATGTATAAATAAAATAAAATCTTAAAAAAAAATTCTAAAAAAATAAAAAATAAATTCTTAGCCCAAACCCCCCCCCACAAATAAAATTTTTAAAAGGAAACACAATATGATAAAAGTATTTTTGAAAATATTCAGAAATAATTTTTCAGAAATACTTCACTATAAATATGTCCACAATATTGTCATTTTCAAATTTGCAGCTTTTAGGCTATTCAGAAAGCTCTAGTTAGCTGTAGTGTCAGTTAGTAACCAGTCACTCAGCCAATATTTATCATAAACCTAATATTGCCAGCTGCTGTGGCACTAGAATATAAAGCAGTAAATAAGACAGAATTCCCAAGTGTAAATAAATTAAAATATAGCCCACTAAACACGTGCATTTATTTGTGCTTTCTTTAAAAACTCTGCTAGAGCTACAGTAAACGTATTTTTTTTAAAGCATAAATCTCAAAGGACAAAGAGGGCAGGTAAAAAAAAAATAACAAATTTTAAAAGTGAAAAAATAGACAGACCATTATTAACTGATTTGGCAGATCCTTGACATGAATGGAAGACCTCTAACCATAAACTGTATTCAAGAAAACACAGGCAATATGCTCCTTGACATCAGCCTTATAGATATCTTTGGGGATTTTACTCCAATGGCAAAGGAAAAAAATAAACAAATGGGGCTACATCAGACTAAAACACTTCTGCATAGCAAAAGAAACTATCTTCAAATCAGAAAGGCCTCCTACTGAATGGGAGAAGATAACTGCAAATCATAAATCCAACAAGGGCTTGATATTCAAAATACAAAAGAATTCCTAACCTTCAAACCAAACAAGCAAATAACCTGATTAAAAAATGGGCAGTGGATCTGAAGAGACACTTCTCCAAAGAAGACTTACAGATGACCAATAAGCACATGACAAGATGATTATCATCTCTTATTATTAGGGAAATGCATATCAAAACAATGAGCTATCACCTTACACGTGTGAGAATGTCTATTTTCCAAAAGGCAAGAAACAAGTGTTGGTGAGGATATGAATTGAAGATGACCCTTATGCACTGTTGGAGAGAATGTAAATTGGTGACCACTCTATAGAAGATGGTATGGAGATAACTCAAACAATTAAAAATAGAAATTCCATATGACCCAGTTATCCCACTCCTTGTTATTTACAAAATATGAAAATAGTAATTTGTTCATGGTACAAATGTTCATGAAGCATTTTTTATAATAGGGAAGTGTTGGAAACCACCTAAATGCTCAACAACAGATGAGTGGATAAAGAAATGTGGTACATACAAAATGGAGTAGAAAAGGACACAAGGGGCCACAGAGATGGATCATGGGTGAATTGGTGGTGGGTTACCCAAGGGGAATACAAAATGTAAAAGATATAAATAACAATAAAAATACGTATAAAAAAAAAGAAATGTGGTATATATACACAATGGAATACTACTCAGCTATTTAAAAAGACAAAACCCTTTTGTTTATAATAACGTGGATATTATGCTCAGTGAAGTAAGTCTAACAGAAAGACAAACACTATGATTTCATTCACTTGTGGTACATAAAGAGACAAAACAAATGAATGAGCTAAATAAAATAAAATAAACTTTTAGACTATTAGACCAAATTAGTGGTTACCAGAAGGGAAGAAGGAGGCTGGAGGGTAAATCTGGTAAAAAAGGGTCAATTGCATGGTGAAGGATACAATTAGACATTTAGTGGTGACCTTAATGTAGTATACACAGAAGCTGATTTATAATGATGTACACTTGAAACATATATGTTATAAGTCAATGTTACTTCAGTAAAAAAAAAAAAAAAAAAAAAAAAAAAAAAAAAAAAAAAAAAAAAAAAAAAAAAAAAAAAAAAAAAAGACCACAAAGTTAGCAGTGAGGAAAGCTGAAAAGCAATCCAATTTATACCACCAGAGCTCCCTACATCTCAGCATAGGTGGTACCTGTTACTAAATGGAAGTGGAAGTAAAAGGAAGGCTAAAAAAAAAAAAGTTGCCCCTGTTGCAACTCTGTGTAGTCAATAAAACAAATAGACTTGGTCTGAAGGAGAAGCGCTGGAATGTGTTAAGGAAAAGGGAATGCTAAAAAGAGGATTCTGCTTGCTGAATGCTGGACACATTGAATTCGGAGGCAATCATCTTCACTCCCCTCCACCATAACCTTTTTACCATCAGGATTCCTCGAGCATTGACACCTAAATCTTGATTATTTTGTGAAGTGCCTCAAAGAGCCTTCACTAAGAAGTCTGACTAAGCTAAGAAACATTTACCTGGGAGTCATCCAATGAAAGACCCAGCCTAATCACCCTACAATAAAACCACAGCCTGTAGTTCTTAGATCTTGATCAACTTTAAGGTACCCCACTCTTAAATATGAAACAACAACCAAGTGGTACCAGAGTCTGAGGAAAGTCTCTCCCAAGAAATGTAGAAACCAGATGAACAGAGCAACTTGTAGGGAACACAGATCCAGCAAAAGCAAGGGAAACAAAAACAAAGTCTCATTAATATTCTCAGAGAAACAGGATACTGCAAGCATGAAGCAGTACAGTAAAATACAACAGTGATTTATTTTTTAAAAAACAGAGGAACATCCAACAATTTAAAAAGCCTGTAGAAATAAAAGGTGAGATTACAGATTGAGGAATTTTTCCAGGAAATAAAGCAAAGGAGATGTAAAATAGAAGAGAAAAATAAATTATGATAAGAAAAAAGGGAGCCATAAGAAAATATGGTAGTCCAACATCCAAATAACTAGTTTCAGAAAGAGGAGAAAACGAAGCATAAAACTTCAATAAATAACTCTAAGGTATTTCCTAGGACATGAGTTTTCAGATTTAAAGAACTCAAAGAATACCCAATAAAGTAGTTCAATACCCACATCTGTGGAAATTGTTGACAAATTTCAAAACACTTGGAAAAAAGGTAGACTTTACAGCCATACAGCCAGGAAAAAAACATCAAATACAAAACATGGACCCTAACTTCAGACTTTTTAATTGAAACATGCATTTCTGGAAGGTAATAGGGCCATGGTTGCAAATTAAGGAACATAATCCTCCAAGTAGAATTTTGTACTCTAATAAACTTAATAACAAGAAGAAAAATTAAAGATGTTTATGATATTTATAGATATGTCAAGTCTCAAAAAAATATTTTCCAAATACCCTTTTTCACAAAGCTAATAGACAATATGTTCTATTAAAATTAAAGAGGAAACCTCCTTTGTGAAATAATCTAAGTAAGAGAGAGAATATTCTAATCCCCAGTGCTGATGATAAAGGCAAGTTTTAGGATAATAGCTCTTCGGTATACAATAGAATGGAGAAAATCAAAAAGCACCAGGAAAGTTTTCACCAAGGTGAAAAAATGACTCAATAAAAAACTAATTGAAAATAAATGATAGAAGAGGTGATATATTTGAACATGTGGAAAGAAGGATTATATCATCAGGGAAAGTAGGAAATTGAATTATTCAAAGGAATTGGAAAAACTATGTATTGCTGCTGTAATGACCAAACAAGCTGAGAGAGTAACACAATCATCAAAAATGTTGTAATAAAAAATCTGGAAATACTCATAGTGGGAGGACAGGAGGGCGGGCAGTTTTGTGTACGTGTGTGGTAATGAGATGAAAGAGGGACAAATCTTCATCTTCTGCAGTGGTAAGTCAATAGGCAACACCTATAAATTAACACAACAGCAAGGAACAGTATAACAAGATTCAGCTGCAAGGGTGGAAGTATTTGTTTTTTTCTGGGAAGGACATGAGGAAATGAAAGGGAAGTAAGAAAGTCTCCCCTCCACAATTTTTATAGAATTGTCTGACTTTTAAAACTATGTGCATATCATTTTGATTAACATAAAAATAGGAAAATAGATGTTTCCCTGATCCTACATATATGTGCTATGGACAAATCATAAAAGAAAAAAAATTCAGGTAAAGTTTGATAATGAGGGACAAGGGAAAGTTGTGAGCACGATGGTAGCTAGTCAAAGCAACGTCTCACTGAGATGTCACTTGTCACTTGAATTGACAAATAAATGATGGGAGCTGTCAGGGCAGTTCCACTAAGAAATAATACCACCTACACTAGGATTTTATATGGGGAATGATGGTATGTAATCGGATTTAGGATATACTTTGGAACTAGAGCCAATAGAACTTGTAGGCTGGCTGTTTATTTGAGGCAAAAAAATAAATTAAGGATGATCCCAATCTCTACATAAAAAATAAACACTGATTTGACTTTCATCTCCATTTTATTCCTTCTTTCTGCTTTGTTGCTCATCCAATAACATAACAGGAACACAGAGTCTGAATAATCAGAATCTGAAAAATTGAAAGCTAACGGAAAGTCTTTTCATGACTATCTAGTCAAACTCACACATCTCTCCAACCCCACACACTCCTCACTGGCTCCTTTTTCCTATTTCCATTTACCATGCTCACTCCTGTCAATGTGTATTTGTTTAAGTTTCCTAATATCCAGCAGCCAGCCTGACATAATTGCTTTTATTCTTCTTTTCTACTTAGTCTATTTTTTATCCATTTCTAACATCTGTTTCATCATGGTAGGCTAACCTTGGTAGCCCCCATTGAATCATGTCCTACCAAAAGAGACTAATTTGAGGTTTGGCAAATGGGATCTTAGAAAGGATGTTGCAAGCAGAAACTTGATTTGTTCTTGCACCTTGGGGTTTGCCCTCTGGGAATGCTTAGTATTTGGATTTAGCCCCTTTAAAGGAGCCCAAGGCTGTCATGTGATGGAAGAAAAGGCCAGCCTACCACTTTGGCTGGATGGCCAAAGTCTTGCACATGAAAGTAAAGTCATCTTGGACATCTAGCCCCCGGCATCTTTTGACAGACATTGGGAGAGATTCCACAAAGTACAGCAGAAGAGATACCCATCTGATTCCAGCCAATCCACAGCCTCATGAGCAAATCAAATGATGTGGTGGACTGTAATATAGCAAAAAATAACAAAATACTCTATATCCATTAAATACTCTCCTCCATCCCCACAGCCCCTGACAGCCTACTCTCTGTCTCTGTGAATTTGAGTTTTTAGGTATCCCACAGAAGAGGAATCATATAATATTTGCCCTTAATCATAACTATTGCCTCTTAATCTTAATTACAGAGTCTAACACTGCTATGCATAGCCTTCTTGAAGAGTTCTCTCTGAGGTCTTGTCTCTCAATTCCCTTTTTGTACTTTTACCCTAGTTTTTCGGATTCTTCTATCTTGGTCTCTTTTGAGGGCTGTTCTTTCTCCACTGATTCCACTTCCTCTTAAATACCATGTTCTCTCTGGCTTTTTCTCCTGCCTGACTTCATTCCCTTCTAAGCTACAATTATTATAGAAATACAGTGGTAACCAAAGTATCATCTCTGATATAACTGAGCTAATATTTTAAAAAGTGAAACAGACCCTGATGTATTTTTCTTTCTCAGCAATTATAATCCCTCATAACCCCAAAGCCTTTCTCCCATTAAAGTCTGGGTCTAGCATAGGAAACTCTTAAACTCTGATTAAAAAAAAAAACAAACCAAAAATGGTGGTTACCTGGGGGGAAAATTAAAAGACATGGGAGGAAGTGGTACAGGGGGGTCAATTTAAAATAGTGAATGGTTTGTTTGTAGAACTTTGTTTCTAGAACTTTGGTTGTAGGAGCAGTATGGTATATACATTTTTATGGCATGAAACTATATTCCTGAAACTTATACGGCATTTTAAGCCAATGACATGTCCATTAAGAAAAAGAAAAGAAAAATCAAGTGAATATAACTGCTTTTATTTTGTGAAAATTGACCATATTTGCAAGCAAAATTAATTCCGTAAGTTGATTTTTAAGCTTTGGGGCTAACAAACACTTTGAAAAATACAAGTGAATGTGTGAATTCCTTTTTACATGCAGAAGTCTTTTGGCATGAAAATATACCCCGGTATGGCAGGAAAAAAGCAGAAAGAATTTCTGGGTCTCCACTGGGGACACAAGAGTGCTGAGAAGCCTGAAAAACTAACTTAGTGACCTAGTGTGAAAATGAGGAGGCCACAGATGGGGCATTTGAGGCTGGAGGCTATGGTTGAGACTGGGAACAAGAGGAAAGGGCACAAAATGGAATAGAAAAGAACACAAGGGACCATGGAGATGGATCACGGGTGAATTGGTGGTGGGCTACCCTAGGGGAATACAAAATGTAAAAGACATAAATAACAATAAAAATATATATTAAAAAAAAAAAAAAAAAAAAAAAAAAAAAAAAAAAAAAAAAAAAAAAAAAAAAAGAAGAGTAGAGTCGAAGAGTGCACAGGACCACAGAGTGCCAGCCACAATTGTGTCCTCTACGAGGCTGGGTTCACAATGACTAAATAGAACAAGCACATCTCCATGTGGACCAAGACAATACCCAGCACGTCATGTGTACTGCAGATGCAACAGTCACACCTCCGCACAGCCAGTACAATACATGAGTGGACCCTCAGGCACTTGGATCACCCTAGGGAGAAAGATGAGACGAGGAGGACCAGAGAAACTGAATTATCAGGTTTACATCCTGGAAAGACCACCTATTTGCCTTGAAACACACATCTAAAGACTGTTGTTACTGTTAGTTTTTGTTTTGCTACTGCGTGCTTGGAAGCAGGATGCAATTGGTTGTGGAAAATACAATTAACTTTTGACGTTGCATCTGACTCATATATGACCCGTAATAGCATGCCCTAATAGAGACATCTCCTGAGCTCCACACCCTATGTATCCGCCACACTGTACCCACACTGCCCTCCTCTTCTCATCTTTCTCCCTGGGGTGATTCAAGTGCCTGAGGGTCCACTCATGTACTGTACTGGCTGTGCGTTGGTATGACTGTTGCATCTGCAGTACGCATAACCTTTGTAAAATGTAAATCTCATCGTATCTTTCATTTTAAAAGTTTTCCCATATTTTAGGGTGAAGTTCAACCACTCTTTATCATACCAGCCCTGAAGGGTCAGGCACAGGTCTCCTTCTCCATCCTGAAGTCCTAGCCTGCTGCGTATCCCTGCTCCTTCCAGCCATTCTGAGACATGAATGGTTTCCAGCATAGAGGGGTCCATGCCTTTGTATCATCCCCTGTGCCTGAAATCCCAGTTTTTACTGCCATTCAGAGTTTAGCTCAGCATAATGCTGGTCATATTTTTCTCATGCTCTTACCCCTTTAGTATAACCAGCTAGCTCTCAAAAGGCATTTCCAATGCCATCTGCACCAAAGTACAATTGTTCCCCCTTACCCATGCGCGTTTGTTCAAGTCCCCCAGGGAATGCCTGAAAGCACTGATGGTACAAAACCCTTTATGTAGATACCTATGATAAAGTTTAATTAATAAACTCATTATAGCAAAAAGTTAATAATCACTACAATTATTAACAGTACACTGCAATAAAAGTTATGTAAATATGATCTCTCATTTGTGTGCAAAAGTCATTGTACATCTCATTTTAGGGTGGAGATCACATGGAACTGGCACCATAGAAATCGAAACTACACATAAGCAGGAGAGGAGACTCTAAATCCATATTCTTAGCCATAAATCTACTTCTTTATTTATTTCACTTGGAAGCACAACCAGTAACCCAAGCCATCAATAGTAAAGGTTTGCTTTGATTCTTCCTTCTCTACCTCCAAATCCAACATCAAGTCCTGCTGATATTACCTTCACATATCCTTCACTCAGTCTACTGTCTGGTCCTATTTCCATTGCCCGTATCAGGCAGCCCAGCTATTACCACCGCCTCTACCATTCTCTGGAATCCACACCTCAGCTAGCACAAACTTCAAGTGCTGGGATTCTAATAATAGCACTACAGAGCTTCACATAATTTAACAATGAACGACACTCCATTTTCAGATTAGATATCGAATCCATAAACTAGCTTGCAAGGTTCATCGTAGTCTAAGAGCTATCCATCTTTCTAGTTTTGGCCCCCAGTATCACCTGCTTGCCTTTTACAATCGAGCAAACTATCTTTTGTTCTCCTGAACACATGTTTTTTCTCAAGATGCCTTTGCTCATGTTGTCCCCACCACTTGAAATGTTCTTCAAAATTTCGCTTAGATACCAAAATAAAACAAGGCAAATTAGGGCCATGGTCTATCTTGAGAAAAATTTCAGTGGACAAACACAGAAGGAAAAAGCTTTTTTTCCTGTCCTTTCTACCCCTGCATTTCCCAGAAGACTCTCTTCATCTAGTCTACAAGTGTGCTCATGTCTTCTCCATGCCAACACAAGATGAAACTTCCTTCAACTTCTTCCGCTATTTTACACTCATCTGGAAATATAGTATAAGAGATTGTTGAAAAACTGCTGTGTGGGGAAAGGAAAACAAATGATATAACCAGGGGTGAGGTCCTAGAGGTCTGGGACAAGGTACCCCCAAACAATGACTTAGGAACAACTGGATTGGCTATGATTTGGTTTTTTGAAAGGCAGTAAAAAATTAACATTCATTTTTATCAGAGCTAATATAAACAACTTTTATTAAATTTATCCTATACTATTATCTCTAAAGCCAGAGATCAACAGTTATGTATACCAAGTGATCAGACATACATTAGTGATTTGGTTCTAAAATTGCTTTGAATATTCTCCACTTTGTAGTCCTCTTAGAAGAATGCAAAGATGTTCCAGCATATCCCCCACCCCAGGCTCACATTCCCTGATGTACATGCACTCATATTTACATGCCCATCACACAAGCTCTGGGGTGCAGACACCATTTATAATTGTCTTTCTCCATGTGTCATTTGGAGATTTATTGGTTTTTAGTTAACAGGTTGATTCTAGGCTTTCATAGTACGAAAAGCACTTTGTATACACAACATGGGCACAGATCCAGAGTAATGTATTTAAAGCCTGGGGCACTTTAAAATTTGTTTTACATCAAGTTAATCATGTTATGAATCTGCATTTTCATTATACATCACAACCATCCTTATTTTTACTAATGACATACAAGATGAGAAGAAACAGAGCACATATAATAAGGCTACCGTCTGATCTTCCATTTGTTAGAGTAAACCTAGACATCTAAGTAGAACCGCAGATGAATTACACAATATTTATGAAGGATCTTATAATAAAAATGAAGAAATCAAAACCAGATGAAAGTAAATAAAAGCTTTATTTTCATAATTAAAATTATATTACACTGAATTGAAGTGGTACTTATACAGTGGTAAAAAATTACCATGTACAATATTGAATTACTTTGCATACAAGTTACTACAATATACACACATTTGTGACATAAAAAATATCTCAAGATTCTCTACCTTTGCAGACTTAAATTAAATTAAAAAGAACAAGTATTCCAACTGTTGTCCCAATGGTTAAAGGTATACCAGAGGCAAAGTATCCACAATGTAAGTATATTAAATTTAATTTTGTATTCATTCCATATTTATTTCAGCACACAATATTATTTTATACTACATGAATTCTTTTAGAAGTTGCAATTTAGCTACTTAAAGGTATGCATTAATAGGAAACATCCAATGTTTATTTTTTAAAGGGCACAGCATTTTCTAATTGACTAGTAAGGGTATATATGCTTATTTCTTAAATCACTGCACAAAATAAAGCAGAGTTGCTCATCAACTGAGGAATATATATAGAATAGTTACATTAACACAGGACATTCTTAGTCACATTTGTTTTCTTTTTTTTTTTAAGATTTATTTATTTATGCATACAAGATCTGGGGTATAGGCCAAAGGTGTAGGGATGGTGAGAGAATTCACCAGAGACAGAGTGGAGAACAGAACAGGCGGACTGACTGAAATACACTGCTGAGGGGAGCAGAGGGTGAGACAGGAGAGGTCTGCTGTGCCATGTGGGTTAGCTCCCTGACCTGGATTGAACTCATGCTGCAGTGGCTGCTGATAGCTTCACAGGGTTAGACTTAACCCCTTGTACCACCAGGCGGGCTCCAGTCACATTATTTTCTAAGATAATTTTTTTCATACCCAATTCAAAAAAATATTATCTTATTTTAGAAAAGGCAAATTAAAATGACCTACCATTTTATTTCTAGCTCTACCAAAATTATAAGTTTTGACAATTCCAAGTGTTGGTTAAGTTGGAGATATAGGAATGCTTATCCATTTCTGCCAGGGATATGAAAAGTCATACTAGTTTTGTTAAAGGTACAGCTACCCTCACATTTAGCAATTTTACCTGTAGGCATATTTCCTAGACATACACTTATATGTGAGTGCAACAACAACAACAACAAAAAACTTTGACCAAAACATCGAGTCAAAATAGTTAAATTTTTAAAAATATATAAATATATATAAATAAATGTTAATTTTTTTATACATTAAAAAGAAGCAACTTAAATTTTAATATCATGACATATTTTCTACTCTATGACATTAAAACAAATGAACTAGAGGTATATGTCTCAACATAGATAAATCCCCATCTATTATTTAGAGCAATAAAGCAAATTTAACAATGATAATGGACAGTAGGCTATTTTTTAACTTATATTTAAAACAGGGAATAAAATGATTGCTTATTAATGCATATTTGTAGTGAAAATATAAAGATATGAGTGGGACTGATGAACACTAAATTGAATAATAGTCACTTCCACAGAGGAAGAAAGGAGAGTGAAAATAAAAATATACAATGGAATTCAACTATATATTTTTTCAATGTTTTATTTCTTGAAAAAGATAAAAAGAAATTTTAACAGTTCTAGAAATATAAAAATGTTACATTTTCACATTCTGGGTGTATACAAATAATTATTTCTATCTTTCTGTATATATAGAATGTTTAAAATTTTAATGATTAAAACAATGACCCCTTCACTTTAATAATTATTACTAGAACATTTGTTATAGTGTGTACATTACTTTTCAAATTCACTTCATCTCAGCATAGCGACTACAATTTTAAGTGTTTTCCACAGTCACGATCTTCTTTAGGTCTTTCGAGTGTGCCCCATTTCCCTTCTTAGAGACAGGCTTAGACCTGATGACACACTGTTTGACAAGGGAATTGGTTGTCTTTATGATGCTTATATTATCACTCTGCATACATTTTAAACTGGTATGTCTATTTCCCAGTGAAACATTTTTCCAGAAGGTTTACTTATAGAACTTAATCTCTTCATATAGATTTCTCCTCCAAGCATGGTAAGATCAAGAGGGGGAGACTTAGCAACTTTCAGGACTTACCTAGGTAGAGCCTATCCTGGTCACCTTTTATGACCAACTTAGGCCGTATTGAGGTCCCTCCCTGGGATTTACTTTGTTTCCACATTATCCCACACATATCTGGATCAGGGAATATATCACTCTGTGCTGTTCCAGCAACTACTCTATTTTCTTTACTGGAATATAAGCTTCCAGAAAGTAGCAAGCGTGTGTTGCTTTTGCTATCTTAAGCTCTTAGAACAGTCAAATATATTGACTTGATAAGTATTTTTTATGACTACATGAACTAAAGAAGCTGGTAAGCGTAATTCACCACATCAATGACAAGAAAGTTAAAACCTTATGATCATATTAATATACACTGAGAAAGCATTTGATAAAGTTCAACATCCATCTATAATGAAAGCCCTTGAAAAACTAGGGATAAAAGGAACATATCTCAACATATTAAAAGCCACATATAACAATCCCACAGCTAGAAGCATCATTTTCAATGGAGAAAAACCAAAAGCTTTCCATTAAGATCTGGTACAAGAGAAGAATGTCCATTCTCACCTCTACTATTCAATGGAAGTACTCGCTAGAGCAACTAGGCAAGAGAAAGACATAAAAGCTATCCAAATTGGGAAAGAAGGGGCCTCCCTTGTGGCACAAGCACAGCATTATGAAGCTATCCAGAGCCACTGCAGCACGAGTACGATCCCCAGCCAGGGAGATTCCCACATGGCACAACAGATCTCTCCTGCCTCGCCCACTGCTTCCCTCAGCAGTGTACTTCGGTCAATCTGCCTGTTCTGCTCCCCACTCTGTCTCTGGTGAATCCTCTCACCACCCCACACCTCTGGCCTGTACCCCAGCTTGTATGCATAAATAAATAACTCTTTTTTAAAAATTGGGAAAGAATAAGTAAAGCTATTATTATTTGCTGATGGTATGATAATACAGAGAGGATCTTAAAAAGATCCATGGGAAAAATTAAATAAAATAATAAACCAGTTCAGTTGGACCACACCAACAACAAACAGTCCTTTGAGACATCAGACCAGGAACATTTGTTGCTCCTTTTAGGCCATGTCAGAAACAGGACAGAGGCAGCCAGTAAGGCCTCTGCAAACCTCTTCTTCTTTCAGAGGTTGGCTTCTGGATGTTTCTTTCTTTCTTCTTTGGAGGTCAAAAACAGTCTTTCTTCTTTCTTTGGAGTCCAGGAACAGAGTGAGTCTCCTCTTTCCTCCGTGGCCAGAACAGCCTCTATCCCAATCTGGCTCCTGCCCTTCCTTACATCCTTTTTCAGGATTCCTCACCTACAAGTCTGATTGGACCATTTTCAATCCTATGGCTGACTGAACCATACTAATCACCCTATAGCTCACACCTGATTGGTCCATTGGACTGATGATCCAGGCACCAAACATAACAATGTACAGGGAAGTGGGGGGTCACAGCAGTGCTATAGGTTGGGCTCCACTGGGAGCCTGTCATGTTGCTTGGAACTCCACAGGCCTTTCTTCTCTCTGCAGCTGGAGAGAGCCATGCCCAGTGGGGCCCCATGCTCCTCCCTGCAGCCCCAAACCAGGGGCTTGGGACCTAGTGATTGCTTCCTATGCTGCAGCTTGCTCCAGCATGGGACAATCTTGCCTCAGGGGGCTGCGTGCCCTGGGATAGCATGGTAGAGGAAACATGGGCGCCTGCCATCACTGCCGGCCTCCACCTGCAGCCTGAACAACAGTGGGCCACAGCAGCTTCTGGGGCTGAGCACTGGGGGAGAAGCTGCCCACAGGGAGCAACTTTGGCATGGGCTATAAACCGCTGCCACTTTTCCAACAAGCTCCTGCTGCTTAAACCGGGGGAAAGGGCCAGTCTTGCCCTGTGCTGCAGGGCTCCAGTTTCATGTGGACAATTAATCTATAACAAAGGAGCCAAGAACATACATTGGGACTGGATGGGTTGATGTTAAGTGAAATAAACCAGAAAGCAAAAGACAAATATTGGATGGTTTCACTTATATGTGGAATAGAGGAAAACCAAAAGGTCAAAGACAAAGCATGCAAGCTGAATACAGATATGAGGCATGCAGAAGGGGAGAGGGAAGGGAAGAGGTGGGGAATGGGTGAGAACAGTGGCGGGGAGAGCACAAGGGAACATGGTAATGGGCAATGTGTGCTTTAGTAGTAGGAGAACCACACAGAAAAAGCATATATTGTCCAAAAATTAACAGTAATATAAGAAAAAAGTACTATGTTTGAAATTTTTAAAAATCAGGAAAGGTAGAAGGTAGGGAAAGGAAGGCAAAAGAAGCATTAGAATAAAAGAAAATAAACTTTAAAACACTCTTGAAAGCAGGAAATATTTATAAGAAAGTTAATTATCTGGGCTGCTTTTCACTTTCATAATTCTGATCAGTGTCTACTGATCTCTAGAAATCAGCAATTATTAGTCATTGGATTTGTGGGAGATTGCTTCAGGAGGCCATGGTTCCTGAAATCAGGGATTTACAAGGACCTCAACAAATATCATGGAATAAAGAGAAGAACACATTTGAGTCCCTGACAGGTACTAGGAATATTTAAGAATTAAACAATCTAGGACTATTCTAATGATGATGTATCTAAATGTTGACTTTTCCATTTCAAACATAAATTGTAATTTAATTAATAGTTAATTATTTCACATGTAGCTGTTAAGCATCTACTGAGTGCTCAGTCTTGTGCTAGAGACACAAATAACATTTTTTAAAAAGGAAGCTGTTAAAATACCAGCATTAATCTTTTCCCACTGGTATTATTCTTTGGACAGTATTTTTTGTGTCTTAGAAAGGTAAAGGACAAAATCAACACTGAATATTTTCCTTAAGAAATGACAATACTCCCCAGAGAGAGAGATGCAGCTTACTTCTGAATCCCTGATTTGAACATTAATAGAGATTACATATAGATTACATATAGATTATAGATTGCATATAGATTACAGTGTGCTGATCTGCTAATCATTAGTTCTCAGATTAGCATGCTCACTGACACAGAATTTTTTTTTAATCTTTAAAGATTTTATTTTATTTATTTATGTATACAAGAACTGCAAAGGTGTGGAGGGTGAGAGGATTCACCAGAGACAGAGTGGGGAGCAGAACAGGCAGATTTACTGAAATACACTGCTGAGAACAGCGGGTAAGACAGGATCAGTGCAATGCGGGTCAGCTCCCTGGCCAGGGATCAAACACATGCCACAGTAGCTGGCAATAGCTTCATAGTGTTGAGACTTAACTCCTGCGCCACCAGGGAGGCCCTGACACAGTAATTTTTAAGCAGGTACTCTATATACTCTTATACCAAACTATGGTAAGTAGATCCTCATAAATGTAAACTATTGACAGTGAATCCAAAAGATTTTTCTGACTTACTGATAATCGAGGAATAAAGTTAATGGCTTTCTAGATACATATAATATTATACATAATGTTATATATAATGTTATTCAATTTCTAATGAAAAAGATAAATTAATAATTATTTGATTAAATGAATGACTAAATCAAAAAGAGTGTCTAGAGCCCAGCCAGTGGGTAAGTGATCATGTGGGTGAGCCCAGGCTACCCTATAAGAGTAAGTAACTGATCTCATACAAGTTATCTTGGAAAATGGGAATTGGGAAAATATAGACACAGAGAAAGGAAAGAGTTAAAAAACTGAGCAGCAGATATCATAGCTCATGCACCCTGTTCCAATAACTTTGATAAAATAGCAAAATCTGGAGTTTATATATGATTTAATTGCAAAGCACTTTTCCCTGTGTAATCTTATTGATGGCCCACATAATCTTGAGATCAGGTAACACACCTATTCTACACATGAGGGAACTAAGACTCAGAGACACTAAAGAAAGAGTGTCGGAAGGGATATTTATATTCAAACTTTTCATTTTTAATTCAGTCTGTTTTAAATGTGGCACTGTAGGTTTCCACAGTTTTAATTTTCCTCCAGAGAGAGAGAGACTACTAAGTAAATATAGTTGCATCAGAATTAAGAATATTTTGAAGCTCTGCTATAATCTACTATCTAGTTTATGCTTAACTATGTATTTAACTTCTGATTGCATAAATATTCATAGAGAAACACCTAAGAGGACTATTGAAAGCATTGAGTGATGTGGTTCTTATTAATGCTAATGGAGATCAGGTGGGTAAATTCCCATTTAATGCTTTGAAAAATGTGTCTCTGACTTTTTACTATAGGTAACTAAAGCATTCTCCTGCTTGTTTTGGTTTTGCGGTAGAACGTATGCTTAAATGGATTACTCTCATGCTTAGGAAGATATTTCTGTTATTTAGCAATGCTAATTCTCTCAATTAGGTCAAGTTATTTAGTCATACTTCTTCAGCTACGTCAATTCTACTATCTTCTGAGTCTCTGAGTGTCACATATCTAGAAACCCTTAAGCCACTAAGATCAACAGTCTCTAACACCCAGATCAATACCCATGACTTGGTTGGCAAAATGCTATGTATCTAGGAGCAGATGTGTGGAAGAAAAGTCAAGAAGGTAACTTTCCTGGAAGGGTCATTGCTGTTCAACCCACATGAGTTTTTGTCACACAGGAACAGATTACTGTTGTTGGATTTTCCAAGTTTTTGAAAAAAAGCAGGTGTCCAAGTCTTTGATGGTCAACACAGACAGAAAGATGATAAAAGAACTTTTCTGGAATGACGACTATTGATCATCTCCAGTTAGTTTCAACCTCTACTACTTAGGAACAGGAACAAGAGAGAATAATTAATGTCACATTAAATAAACAAAAAAACCCACAAAGCTCCTACAATAGTCTTTGATGTTGAAGTTCTATCACACATGTCTGGGAAGAGGAAGTGATATGGTCTTTCTTGGCATAGTAGCTGAGATCAGTAAGCATGACAGGGATAGTCAAAGTCAGCTTTGGAAGTGAATTGAAGTATTTAAGTCCACTCTTATGCATACTGGTTGTGCTTATCAAACACCATGCTGGCAACTTCATAGCATCTAGATAGTTCCAGATGATCTGGGAAGAAAGCCAGTTCCTATACACAAATCTCTCTATAGTCTAAAATATATAGATATACCCCTTCTTGGTCTCTCTCACCCTCCACACCAGGGTACTTGCCAATCTGTTTCATCTCAGCACTTCATCAAGGCAATCAAGCTACACTAAGAAACAAACAACAACAACAACAACAAAAAAGAGAAAAATATTTCTCTGGCCTCTTTTGCCCCTTCGTGGGGGGAAAAACTCATTTTTTTGCAGGAAACTTATATTCTTTCCATTCTTTTTATTCTACCAGGATTCAGTATTCAATGGACTGGCTGAACTTTTTATTTTTTAATCTTAACTATATTGTTAAATCTCTTTAACTTTAGAGTAAATGACTTCAGGGTATATATTTTCTTGTCTATTAATTACTAGCAGCAACAACAAAAAAGCTCTACATTATGATGCTGGTTAAAAGAGACCTGAAATGTACTGGAAATTTCCTTTAATGACATGTATTAAATACCCTGCATATAAGCACAAATAGTTGGCAAGTTTTTCAGAAAGTGATTTAGCAAAAAACTGTGAGAGACAGACAGATAGACTACCTATCTCCCCAACAGAGTAATGTGCAGTTATTTTAAAATAAGATAAAATCCTGCCACTTGCAGCAATGTGAGTGGATCTAAAGGGTATTACGCGGAGTGAAATAATCCAGACAGAGTAAGACAAACACATTTTGATTTCACTCATATGAGATACATAGAGAAACCAAACAAACAAATTAAGTAAGTCAAACAAAAGTAAATTTTTAGATTTTAAGACCAATTACTGGTTACCAGATGGGCAGAAGGAAGTGCGTGAGAAGGGAACAGTGGTAAGGTTAAGGATAGAATAGGATTTTCAGCACAAACTTAATAGTATATACATGTGTTTTGATTCTAAATTATACATGCCAGAAACATATAATGTTATCATTTAACTTAAATTAAAAAAAGAAATAATTGACATTTAATAATTGCTAGGTGTGCTTGTTACTATTACTACTACTTTCTGAAATTGTTTAGTTTCTATTTTATTTGCTCTTTGACAGTTACCGATCCCGTGTGTTGGCAGTGTCACACTAGATTTTAAGGTCACATCTCTCCTGATACCCCTCTACTTCCACTGTGTTGATCACACAGCCTGGTAGGAATAGCTCTTAGGGAACAGCACTTGGTTAGGGAATCCTACCTTCACACGCAAGGTGAGAAGGACATGTATGGAGCAGCAGAGTCTGGTTGAGAAAACAGAATCTTAGTCCAAAGCCAGTGTCATGGGTAAAAGAACCATAGTTTAATTCTACAGGATGAGAAAGTCCAAAATAAAAGTTATTGTTGCTAAGGGGGTAGGACTTCAGAAGTAGAACAGAATCAAAGATGAGCAAAAAGTCAAAGAGATTATCTTTAAAATGTCAATAGAAGTGGGTTTTTAGAAGTCTCTACTACCTGTCACCAGTATAGTGGTGATGAGAGCCCAGATACACCCCCCCCAGGACAGCAGACTTCCTCCCTCCCCAGAACTGCTCAAACTCCTACAGTAGCAAACTCCAATTTTCCCTGGATATTTAGCAAGTATTTGAGTGCCTTCCATATGTTCAGTATATTATACTAGATCTGCTTCTCATTTTACTTTATACCAATTGTTCTTAACCTTTCTTGGGTCATTAACTCCTTTGGGAATCCAATGAAAGTCTTGGACCATTTCCCCAGGATCAAATACCCATAAACACCTATGCACAAATTTGGCATGTCATTTATTTTCTTGCATTGGAAATTAACTTCAATATGCAGACCATAAAACAATCTTAATGTCACAAGTTAAAAAATTCTATTTGTGTTATTAAAAAAGAAGAATGTAAATTGTAATGTGAACAGTAAAAAAGTAGCCTAACTGTAGTTACAATTAAATCTCAATTCTGTTTAGCTTAACACCAACGCTGTAATTGTGCTGTATTGTACTCAAATAGTACATTTGAGTCATCTTTGGATATGCAATTGATTTTTAATTCCCATTTACTTAATAAACACTGCTAAAAAATCTTGTTCCTAAAGCTATACAAGAAAGGAATCATTTTGTTTTGTTCACACTGCTACTTGAGAGTAACTGTTTTTGAGAAAGTAGATTCTAAGAAGACTAGAACATGGTACGTTTATTACAGTGTTGTTGAGCTCAACACTGTAGAGCGAGGAGAGGAAAGCAAAATGGTCAGAGAAAGAAGTGGAAAGAAAATGCAATCCCCAGGAAGGTTTCAGCCACTCCAAGGAGAAGAATTATTCTGAATTATTCAAAAGTTTTCTAAATTGAGAGTAGAAGCTGGACGATTATACTACAATATCAATCAGTCTCTGGATTCAGGCTGCCCCAAGAAGGGTGTGCCCTTGGGTAAGGCTGTATTTTTCAGACAAGACAATTCCTAAAAATATCCAAGGAACAACCTTTCAGCAGCACTGCCAGGGGCAATCCCAGCAGTTGGGAAATGAGTCCTTCATTCCTGAAGGGGCACCTGGGCAGCACATGACAGTGTCCACTACAGGAGACTTCTTTAAAGAAACACCAGAATTCTCTAAGACCCCTTGAATCGAATTCTTGTGCTGTCATTTCCTGCATACCAAATGTTCACTGCCATCCTTTATGAGACTTGCAATCCTTCCCATTTTAACTGCAGAGATATGGCGAGAGCTGTTGTTCCTCTTGTCTTTAACCCACAGACATACTTTCACAGCACTTAAAAAGCTCACATTAAAACCCACAAAAAATACAATAAAATGTTAGTTGCAGAATCTAGCTGATAGGTACACAGGTATTAGCCGCAAAATTAATTCTTACTTTGTAGTATGTTTGAAAATTTTTATGATAAAATTTCAGAAAAGTTATTGTAAAAGATGATGGCAGTAACTTACTCACCAACTTATTAACTACAACCTACCTGCAATCCTTTCCCTTAGGGTAGTGAGTCAAAACAATTTTCTCAGCCTATTTAATAAAAGTCCTCAGATTCTTGAATCAAAACATTTATCCACACATATATACTAAAGGAGGAGGAGGAGCCAAACTGAGTTGAAATTCTGTCTGGTTAAATAATCTGAGAGTGGCTTCCCTTTTGTACTCAGAGAAAAAGAAATGTCTACTTGGCCAAGTGCTTTAAAGCTTTTATTTCTGGAGTACCGGTGAACTTCTTTCTGAATTAGAGAAAACCTTTATATTTATTTCTCATTCATGATAGTAAGCTGATGAAAAAGACAGTGTTTGAAATCTGTATGTCATTAACTTCATGACTCTCATGTCAGATGATCATTTGCAGAATTTTTTAGTACAACAACAAAATCTGACATGTTCTGGAGCTTCTCAGATATCCAACGAATTCAGAGAAAATCAATATTTTTCTATGACCAAAATCTTACAAAATATGAAAATTTTTCAATGATATCAGAATGCACATGCCAGAAGAAAATCAGAGATTTTGGATGCCCTGAAAGGCATCAGCAGTTTTATCTAGTGAAAGGAATTAGGGAAAGAGCAGTGATCGCTTAGTAGCGGAGGTCAGTTGATAAAGGCACCTTTTTCTCTGTTTCTTTGATCATTTCCAGAGCACTTAG
Source organism: Scalopus aquaticus (assembly GCA_004024925.1). Taxonomy (NCBI): domain Eukaryota; kingdom Metazoa; phylum Chordata; class Mammalia; order Eulipotyphla; family Talpidae; genus Scalopus; species Scalopus aquaticus. The sequence continues at coordinate 246,790 of PVIJ01000764.1, forward strand.
ATTTCTCACTAATTTAGACCCCTTTTGATTAGATGTCAGACAACTAATCTTATAACGACAAAGCAAATAATTATTGAGGTACGTCCATATGCCACATACAATGATAATGCTTTCAATGTATTATCTCAATTAATCCTCACATAACCCATATAAGTAATTACTAGCCCTATTTCTACTCCACAGATTCCCTTTTTTTTTAAGATTTATTTATTTATACATACAGCTGGGGTACAGGCCAGAGGCGTGGGGCGGTGAGAGGGTTCACCAGAGACAGAGTTGGGAGCAGAACAGGCAGATCAGAAATACACTGCTGAGGGGAGCAGCGGGCAAGGCAGGAGAGGTCTGCCGCACCATGTGGGATTCTCCCCGGCTGGGCGTCAAACTCGCATCGCTGCTGCCGACAGCTCCACAGCACAGCACTTAACCACTGCGCCATCAGGGAGGCCCACACAGATTCCCATTTTTACAGATGGTACTAAATGCTGTTTAATAGCTAGGCTAGACCACAAAATGAGCAATTGGGAAGCTTGGATTCAAACATACCTTGTTTTTTCCAACTAAAATACATGGTATTTCAAGTGTCTTTGGGGGACAAATGTTCATTTGGGAATCATAGCATTTTAATCACAAACCTTCTTATCAAAGAATTCTACCTTGCCTGGAATGCTTTTGGGGTATGACATACTCATGCTGCTTCTTTAGCTCCTTGAGCTTCCTGATTCTCTAGACAGCAAATGTTCAAAAAAAAAGATAGAGCTCCTTGCTCTCATTCAGCAACAAAGATAGCTCAACTCTGGATTACTTTCATTAATGTTTTCCAATTATATTCAGAGCCATCATAAATAGAAATTTTAGTGGTCATAAAAGCACAGTCTCTTATTTAATCCCTAGGTAGAGGAAATTATCCTTAATATCGTAATGTGGGGATAATGACAAATACACATTGCTTGAGTAGGTACATTTTATACCTGACTGGAGTGTGTGTTAGTTATTGGCTTGTTCCCTCCTCCCTTCAGGTCCATTACTCTGCCTTCTCCACCTTCTCTGTGCCTCAGAAGGTTCACCCCTACAGAGCCTATCATCTATACTACAGTGCCAACAGGCTTCAACTGGACTCAATCAATAGGGAGACAAAAAGTAGGAGACACAGGGATATTTCTAACCCCTGTGCCCCATTTTGGGCAGTGGTTCTGCCATGGACTGTGTTTCCTCCTCAGTAGTCCTTTGTCCTAGTGCCAGCACTCTTCGGACACCCCAATGTTGCCAGTTTCCTAATACCTCACTGTTCCTTACTGGGTTCCTTACCCTTGCCCACATCTGTGCAAGTATTTCCTTTATTAAATGCACTTCAGTTGTACCACTGAGTAGAATTCTGTCTTTGTCTAGGATTCTAACTGATTCAGAAGAAAGTAAAATGCTACTCTAATAAAAATATTTGAGATGTAAAAGAAAAATAAATTACTTTTTAAATAAGAGGAAGAAAATGAAGGAAAACAGTCATTTGGGAGGCTGCATTAATAATCCCTGAAAGGCCCACAGTTCCAGGGTTAAAACTCCTGCTCCATGCAGTCTTGGTGGGAGATCCTCATTCATTCTCATGACTTCAATTGTCATCTATTATCTTGAACTGAAAATATGTTCTTTGGACTGGCAGTCTCAGCATCATCTGGGACCTTGTTAGAAATGCAGTATGTCAGGTCTTCTCAAGATCTACTGAATCAACACCTGTATTTTAAATGTTCTCAGTTATTCATACTCATATAAACATTAAAAAAAAAACCACTAGAGAAACCTGAGTCCGCATTTTGATCTTTAGTTTAGTTGTACTCAAATGGGGGTGATTTTGTTCCACAGAGGGCTTTACCGATATTTGGAATATATCTGATTGTCACAACTGGGAAGTGCTATTGGCATCTAGTGGGCAGATACCAGGAGTGCTGCTCAGGTGCCAGACATCCCTCTACAACAGAGACTACAGCAGCAAAGACTCATCCATGACAAATGTCAAAATGCTGAAGTTGAAAAACCCTACTTCAGTCTACCCCCTAAGCTCCTAACCCATATTTTTGACTCCTAAAGACAGCTCTACCTTGATATTAGAGATAACTCAAGTCACATTCTTCTAATAATAACTATCTTTCCCAAGCCTAAATCAGCCTTGAGGCCTACAGTAATGCTCTTCCAACTTAGAAAACTACAAATCATCCTGAATGTCTCCATTTACCTCACCCAATTTCTCATACTCTTTTATCACATCTGCATCCTCCAATACCACTTTCATATTTGCTTCAGCTACTACAGAAGCCTTTTAACTGGATTGTCTGTTTCTTGATTTTCATCAGGTGAGTCCATTCCTCTAAATGATACCCAAGTCACTTCCCTAAGAACAAATGTAATCCTCACTAATTTTCCACCTAAAGAGTTGTTCTGTCTTCTTGTATCTTCTTCTATTTCTTTCAACAGAGTTTTGTAGTTTTCTTTGTATAAGTCATTTATGTTTTTTGTTAGATTTATTCCCAGGTATTTTATTTTTTTGGTTTCGATTTTGAAGGGGATGGATTTCTTAATTTCTTCTTCTTCAGATTGGGTGTTTGCATAGAGGAATGCTACTGACTTTTGTGCGTTGATTTTGTATCCAGCTACTTTACTGAACTGGTCTATTATTTTGAGTAGTTTTCCTATGGAGTTTT
>PVIJ01000765.1:0-122929 GCA_004024925.1 Scalopus aquaticus
GTTGGTAGAGTGGAGATGGCTTGGGGCCGCCCTCCTGGCTGTGGGCACCTAGCAGGGACGGGGCCAGGCCAGGAGAGGGAGGCTGAGAAGCAGCTGCTGAGCGGGGCAGTGAACGGCACGCGGGGACCCCAGTGTCCGGAGCTCCTGAGTGAGGGGCCGTGGTCCCAGCTCGCCTGGCTCGGTGCAGGCCGCTGCCTGGCTCCAGGCCCTCTGCGCTGGTGGTTTTAATCGATCGTTTCCCGCAAGCAGCTCCTGGGGGAGCGGGGGCGGCTTCCCCTTGACTTGCAGCTTCTGGAGGATGCAGCTTGGCTAAAAATAACTTGAATTACTGTGCTCCCGCCCTGGCGGGCAGGAGGGGCCTGGGGGCTGCGGGGGTGGGAGCCTAGAGGGAAGTTGCAGCAGCCAGGAGGGGGGTTCCCTGAGTGAAGATGGGAAGCAGCAAGTGTTGGCAGGTGGGAAGGGGCGCAGGGTAGGGAAGCGCGCATGGCTCATTCTTACCTGCTTCTCTCCGGGTCTGCTCCCTGAGGGCAGTGCTTCTGGGACTAAGCTGGGGGTGAAGCCTGGCCCTGAGCCCTGAGCTTGCATTTTGCGGGGTGACTAGCATGGCTAGATGGCGGCATCGGCTCCTTCCGGCCTAAAATCTGTGTTTGGAGGAGATCCCCCACATAGACTCAAGGGATGGGCCCCTTCACATCCTCCTGCTCACCTTGTGGGGTGCAAAACGCATCTGGCAGAGGGGTCACATCTGGCAGAGGGCTCACGTTCCACCAGCTCTCCCTTCCCTGCCATGTCACACCGGCCCCCAACTAGTCGTCTGGAAACAGGGTGCTTTGCAAAATTAAGAGCCTGGCTTCCGGAGCCGCCTCTCCCACCCCCACCTGCTCCCGCTGTCAGGAGAGGCCCGAGTGGTCGTCCTCCCTGCAGCGCCCACCCCGCAAGACTGAGCCGGCCCATCCTGTGACCGCCCCCCAGAGAAGGGTAGAGGCTCTATCAGGCCCTGGAGGCCCTAGCTGGGCGGCCCCCGGAGCCCTTCGGACAAAGGGGAGCTGGTCAGGGAGAGTGGGGGCCCCAGTTGTTTGTGAAAGACCCTCCCAGCCTTGGCAAAAGGTGAGGTCAGGTTGACAGTAGGCTGCTGGCCCTCTCCTAGAGATGGTGACCTTGCCAGCGCTGCCCTCTCTGCCACCCCAGTTTCCTGCCATGATGCTGCAGCAGCATGAGAAGGAGCGAGGGCAGGGCCAGGTCACGTGGCAGAGAGGGGACAGCATGGACGTCACTTGACACACAGAGCCCGCAGAGGCGGTGGGATGAATAGGCCCTGGAGCAGGGTTGGGGATGGGGCCGAAGGGCTCCCGGGTAGGAACCTTCTCTGCTCTGTGCCTCACTTTCCTTATCTGCAGAAAGAGGTGGTTAGAAAGCCCACCGTAGCCTTTGGGGCAAGATGGAGAAGATGCTGCAGCGGGCAGGGAAAACCGCAATGGCGATGTCAGCTTCCTCAGCCCTCTGCCTAGCACTCTTGGGCTCTCTGTCATGTCCTCTGGGGGCAGACCTAAGGGTACCCCCACTTTGCGTGAGGAAGCTGAGACTCAGAAACAGAAGTGCCTCAGCCAAGGTCACACAGCATCCATGATGGATGGGACGCCTGAACCAGGTCTGTCCGACAGCAGCGCTGCATCCTGTTCTGAACCCAGGTCTGGGTGAGCAGATGGGCTCCTGAGGGTGACTCAAGGCGAGGTGCGTGGGTGTGGCTTCAGGTGAGAGGGGTGTGGAGTCAGGCAGCTGGGCCGCACATACCCCTCCTGGGTGGCTGGGTCCCAGGGAGCCTCGTTCTGGGGCATCAGTGTGCCAGGGAAGTGCCTGTGTGAGCAGGGGGTGAGGAGAGGGAGCGTGTGAGCCCTGCCTGATCAGACCGAGACAAGAGACAAGGGATAACAATAATAACAATGAATTTTAAAAAACCTCCCCCCAGGGATGTTTTTAGCAGCACTGTTCCTGGGGAGAAACTAAGAACAACACAAATATCCAGTGATAGGAGAATTAAGAAATCAGCTTCCACTCCCACAGCCATATGGGTGAGCCCTGAACAGAATGTAGAGTGAGGAAAGCAAATGCGGGAGACGACAGTTAGTTCAAAACCATTTTTGTAAAGTCCCCCAACAATATTGTTTTGGGGTTCATATATACATATATGAATAGAGGTTCATATCTACATGGCAGAATTATGTAGAGAAGGTCTAGAAGTGGTAGGCCCAGAGATAGGCCCAGATTCCTGCTAGAGTGAGGGAGGCCTTGGAAGTCCACCCGTGGGCATTTCTCCAGGCTCACAGGGCCCTATGCTCTCGTGACAGTGCTGGGGGTGCAACCAGAGCAAGACACACACGAACCCCAGGCCTCATAAGGGCAAGTTCATTCCTGTTCTTGTGCTGTGTGGTGGGTCGCCAGTACCCATTAGTATGCGTTGTCACTGGTATTCTTCTATATTCATCAAATTCTATTTAAAAAGGTTTAAATAGAGTGTCCCTGGTGGCGAAACGGGTTAAGCGCGGCACTATGAAGCTATCAGAGGCACTGTAGCACGAGTTCGATCCCTGGCCAGGGAGATTCCCACATGGCACAGCAGACTTCTCCTGCCTCGCCCGCTGCTCCCCTCAACAGTGTACTTCAGTCCATCTGCCTGTTCTGCTCCCCGCTCTGTCTCTGGTGAATCCTCTCACCACCCCCACACCTCTGGCCTGCACCCCAGCTTGTATGCATATTAAATAAATCTTTTTTAAAAAAAGGTTTAAATAAATATAAACACAACATTAATTGACCTTCCCCTCAAAAAAAAAAAAAGAACCCGCACCCAGTGGGTGAGCTCTGTGGCTGAGTTCCTCTCCCTGCATCCTCTTATGAAGATTCCATCGTATTTGTCCAGGAGGAGACCCAACCCCTGGACCCCTGCCCCCCTCCAATCTCCAACCTCCAATCCCTGTTGAATGTCTCACACTTATCAACAGGCAAGTCTTGGGGTACCCAGCTAGTCGAAGGGGCAGGTGCCCAAGCCAGATCCAGTCAGGGAGACATGAAGCAAAGGGCCAGGCTGAGCCTAGCTCGAGGCCTGGGATTCTGCTCAGGGATGTGTGACTTCAGGGGTGACTACCCCTTTCTGAATCTTCCCACCCTCATCAGTAGGATGGAATAATGACAATCCCTCCCCCCAGAGTTGCAGTCAAGTTGGGCAAACTAACATTGAAGAGCACCCTGAACAGGCCCCAGCATAGAAGAGGCCACTCCTGTCACCACCCGGGGGGTGCTAGGTGGTTACACTTTGCAGACTGTAAAGCGAGGTGCACATGCTTACGTGAGTCTTGAAGCTGGAAGGTAGGCTTGTTGGCACTTAACCCCTCTCTGCGAGAGGAGACCAATTTCTAGTCTGTGCCCAGGCTGCGGGCTTTACTCCATCAAGCTGCGGACCCTGCTCACGGGGAGCCTGCTGGTGGAGACCTGCCTGGCGTCCGAGGGCACAGTCCCCATAGGTCTGGCTCATGTCACCGTCTCCAGGAATAGCCTGTCCTTGGTGTGCCTCTGAGAGAGCCAAGAAGGCGTTGCCTACCCCACCTAACCTCCTCACAGGCTGGACGTGTGTTTGGCCATGTCCAACGGATGTTTCAGGCCAAGAGTGTGGCCTGGGATAGCTTTCTGGGCAGCTGTCCCCAGGTTGGGGTGGAGAGGAAGAGGGAAGGCTCCACATTGAGAAGGGACAGTGAAAAGGGCAATTTTAGACCCGCTGGCGGTCTAGAGCAGCCTGGGACATCCTCTCCGGCCCCTCGCGGGAGCTCCCACAGCTCCCCGTTCTGCAGCCTGGAGGCCAGCCTAGCCCCGCCGACCAGCTGTGAGTGGCTGCCCTCCTCACGCAGTCGGGACTGCAGGGTCAGCTGCCTGCACCTGCTGATCTGGCCTGCTCCAAACCAGGGGGCAGCATGGCCGGGACGCTGCACCGGGTCCCTGGGGGCCTGGCTCCACTGTTGCCCTGGGATATCACTTCACCTCTCCTGACTTCCTTTTCCCTTCAGGAAAGGGGGGATGCACAGTAGCCAGTTTGTGGGGCACCTCCAATGCCCGGGACTGTGCCCAGTGATCTATTCCCCTCAAGCTCCTTGTTTGTCAGATTCCAGATACTGAGATTTCAAGAGAAAGCGGCTGCCCGAGACCCAAAGCTCGGGCTGGGCTGGCTGGCAATGGTCCAGGGAGGTGGTGGAGCGAAGCTGGGCGCAGGCCCCCTGAGGCCCTGAGACCACTGTGCCCTCACTCTGGCCTGCCATGCCCCTGCCTCCCGGGGACCTCTCACCCTAAGGTCCTGATGCTTATTTTCCCCTCACTGGATCTTGGGGTGGGGGTGAGTTGGAAGGGACCCTGCCTTTTCGTCTATTTCTCCACTCCTCTCTTCCCAGCAGGGTTCTCTGCGCAGCACTGGATCCTGGGCATGAAATCCAGTGGTGGCAATCTCTTGGTTCAGGCGCCGTTCTCCTCCCTCCGATATCAGGAGCTTCCTAAGTCTGGCCAGGCTGCAGGGGTAGAGCTATGGGGCCTACCTGGGTCCTGGCAACCAGACCACCAGCGGAAGCCAGAGGAGCACAAATGGGGTGTTCACTGTACAGATGCCCTTACATCTTGAAGGGGAACCTGGCTGAGAGATCAGGCCACACAGGATAGATACGGGGGCCCAGGACCCAGGTTCAAGTCCTACACCTGCTTCCAACTGACTAAGGGGCCCTGGACAAATCACTCATCTGTCTGTCTGTCTGACCATCCATTCTTCCACTATCCATCCAACACACATTTTTAGGGCACCCCCTCTGTGTCAGGCACTGGGTCAGTCGCCACGGGGGGAGTGAAGTGAGCGAGGCCTGGCCTGGCCTTCAGGATCAGAAAGGTGTAAACATATGACCAATTTAATAAGAACGTAAAGATGGGGAGCAGGGCTGCTGCACAGGACGTGGGACCTTATGTCTGTGAGAACAGCAGCGCCAGCTCAGCGCAGGGCACTTCCCAGAGGCCCTGAGCAGTGACCGCAGCTGGAACCAGAGGCAGCTGGGCAGTTAGGGCTACAGGGTTGGGGGCATATGCACGTGAGTGAGCGTGTGTGCACAGGGGCTGGGGGCTTCTGACTTGGCAACAGCTGGTAGATTGGAGGCCCCACAACTCCCCAGTAATCGCCGCACAACAAACTAATGTGTTCAGCAGGAAGTACCTGGGTAACGGGGCAATTAGAGTTGGGAGCTCCAGGCAGTTACGCAGTGACTGGTGGTAAGCCCAGAGCCACAGAGCGGGAGAGGGGAGGGAGAGGAGAGGGCCTCAGCCACTCCGCGCCGGGCTGTGCTCCAGCCGCTGACCTCCAGCCACCCCGGTCTCAGCATCAGTACCTGCGGGAAAGGAGCTTCCGAAGCCTTCCCGGGCATTTCTCTTTGGCTCCCACTACAGCCTCATGGGAGTGGGCTGCAGGGAGGGCTGCCAAAGGCACCCCCAGGCCCTAACCCTGTATGTCTCCACGGTACCCCCATTTCCCTGGTGGGAAGATGGCTCCCCACAAGACTCAGAATGGGGTGCATGAGAAAGAGCACTGTTCAGGGACTCAGAAGACTTGGATTGGAGGCTGAGGTGAAGGTACAGGCAAAGCCCAGCCCTACGACTCCAGCCCCCCCATTCCGGGCCAGGGCTCCTCTACGGCGCAGACCCTGACCTGTGAGCTCCTGCGGGCTGTCTGCATGTCCTGTGTCTCCCAGCCGGCTCACAGCAGCGCCTGCTGATAAACACACTGCTCTCTGAACCCCCAGCTCTGCTGCTCCCCCAGGCTGAGGTTGGTGACCGGCTGGCCCCGCCTCAGTGACTGCCTGCCTCTGTGAAGTGGGGCGACCGCACCAGCTCTGGGGTGCACTCAGCAAGTGTGGGCAGCGCCCGCCCAGGGCCACACCATCAGCGCTACTGTTGTGATTATACACAACTTTCTGTTCCCCCACCCCCACCCCCTGCCCCCCATCTACCCTCTTCTCAGATGTCCAGCCCACTTTTCCACCACAGCCAGGAGAGGCTCCCGCCACCACACCGCAGTTGGCTTCCCTCCTGCTCCCTAACTGAGGTGCTCCCAGGAAGCCCTTGCCCTGGCCCCTGCTGCTCCAGTTCCCTTGGACGCCCGCCAGGGCTCCCTCCCACTGACCTTGAACCCCACCCTCACTCTGACCCTGAGCCTCACACCTGTGTGAGCACACTCCCTCACACACGCACGCCACGTCCCTCCCCACCCCGCGACACCCGGCCCCCTTTGCTGCCACCACCGCAGACTCTACCTGAACCACAGATCTAGCCCCTGGTCTCTGAGGGTCCTCTGTGGCTTTCCTGGAGGCCAGGCTCCTGGTGGCGCCATTCTGGGGCCCAGTCTGGAACTCCTGGAGCTCAGCATCGATGCCCAGTGCCAGAGTCAAGACACAGGCAGTCAGCGTTGCCCCAGACGTTCTGGGCTGTGGGGCCAATTTCACAGATGGGGAGAGGGAAGGTTCGAGAGCAGCGACTCACGGCCCACTTCCACTGACTCATGATTTTTCTCATTTTATTCCCACAGAAATTTGCCAGGTGGGCTCTCTCCCTCTCATTTCAGAGGTGAGGAAACAGGGTGTGAGAGGTGACGTACACAGTTGTTAACAAGGGGCAGGGGCCAATGAAAAAACACCCAGTGCTCCTCCACAAGATTAGCAACAGCCGCTTCTGGATGGTCTCTGTCTACAGGGGAATACTCTGGTTCCGAATCTCGCGCCCTCTGCCTTTCAACCCTCCCAGGGGTCTCTTCAAGGCCCCCGTTGCCATCTCATAGGAGGAAGGGCCCCAAGCCCCTGCCCACTTTGCCAGAGGCGCTCAGGGTCAGGCAGGGTCTCTTTGGGAGTTTCGTCTCATTTACCCTCTTCCGCTTTCTTCTCAGTGATGGTTTTGGAGAAGGAGTGGGCTGGAGGCAGGGCCTCCAGGGGGCCATCCTGGAGTTAGGCTGCGGAGGTGGGGGTAGAGGGGGACGGCAGTTTTGGCAGGAGTTTTGGCAGCCAAGAGATGGGCTCCTCCCTGCTGGGGTCCAGCCTCCTGCGACAGTCCCAGCTCCTTCCTGTGTGTCTCTCCCTTGCGGCTGCAGCTCTGCCTCCAGCTGGACCAAGTCTCTGCCAGAAGACCAGGGTAGTGCATCTCTGAGGCCTGGGTGCCCCTCAGCTTAGCCTTGTGACCAATTTGGCCCCCCGAGCCTCCTACGCCTGGAAATAGGGAAGACGAATTTGATGCCTATACAGAAACCAGAAAAGAAACGAGGTTCAGGAGGGGGCGGCCGGGCTACTTTTTGCCCGTTGGCTTAGTGCTGCCAAGGAGTTTATGAGACAGGCCCCAGAACCCCAGATCAGTCCTTCTCCTTCAGGTTCTGCCTATGGGGACAGCAACTTCTAGCTCATTCAAGCAGAAGGTCGGTTCATCTGCCAACCCATGTGTCCATCCCGGTTCCCCTGCTCAGCCCTCCCGGGTAGGGCCAGTCTGGCTGTCTCCCCTGTTGTCTGCCTTCTGCCTGCTTTCAGCCGGGACCACCCCTGCCCCACCCCCTCTATATCCCGAGACCCTGGAAGTGCACCACCATCCAGACTCAACCTGAAGGTCATGGATTTCCTTCCAGGCCCAGCCCAGCCAGGCCAGGCCCCTCTCTCCACCCCTCTCCAAACACCACAGGCTGCACCCTACTTGTGCTTTGTCCCTGTCCATCTCCCCTTCTGAGCAGAGGAGGCCTCCCGAAGAGTAGCACTGGGCCCTCCTGGGCTAGACATTCAACTTCTTAGTCTCTGCCATTCCTACTCCTGAACACAGTCTCGTATCTTTTCCCTGGAGGAGCCCGGGAGAAAGGGGAGGTTGGCCTTTCACCACTCGCACACCTCTTGGAACCTCCTTTCTGGGTCATTGTCCCTCCCCCAGCAGCCCACCATCTTCTCTGGGGGCTGCCAGGGCTCCTGGCCTCCACCTCTTCTCTTCTCACGGGAGACATGGTCCAGGGCGGGGAAGGAGCCTATAGGAGGAGCCTTCCGCGCCCCGCCCCAGCAGCCTGTGATGGAGGCAGTGTGGGAGGAGGGAGATGGCAGTGGCTGGTCCTCAGTCCAAATCCAGGTCACTCCCAGCCTGCTCAGCAGCCGTCAGTAATTAGGGGCCAGCAGGATGTGGGCAGGCGGGTGGCGGGAGGCCTAATTGTCTGATTTTTCAGGTAATTAACGGGAGGCTGTCTGGCTTGTCCCCAAGAGGCCCAGCAGCCACCACCCCATCCCCCTGGGCAGCCCCAGCTGCCTAATGAGGCCAATTACTGAGTGGTGCCCTGGCCCTCATTAGCCACCTGGAAAGGTTGTGCGGGAACGGTACCAGGTACCAGGGTGGGGCCCAGAAATAGGGGTACAGGAGGCGCTGACCCTGGGTCTCTGCTGCTGCCTATTGAGGGGTCTCACATCTGGGGCCTCCCCTCCTGCCGATCCTTTCAGGACAGCCGCTTTGAGTCGAATCCTCTCCCGCCACTTCCCTATGTGGCCTTGGGCCCACCACTCTCCTCTGACCTGTTTCCTGAATCAGGGATGATGGACACAAAACACCTGGGACACAGTAGGTGCCCAGCGCACCTGCGTACCAGCTTCCAAGACTGCCAGTTCTGTTATTTCACTGGTGTGGAAAGGGAGGCTAAGAGGTAGGGCCTGGGGTCACCGGAGTGTCCTGAGCCCCCTCAGCAGCTCCCTGAAGGCCGGCAGCAGGGATGGCCCCCTGGGACTCAGCCCCCAGGGGCTTCAACAGCTAGGCCAGGCCCTGGAAGGGTCGATGGCCGGGCAGGCTGTGGGGAGGGGACCTTCCAGACACCAGAGTGGGGTGGAGGTAGGGAAGCAGGAAACCCCCAGGAAATGGGGGCTTTGGAGATTTGGGTGGTGGAGCCGGAGGGCCCTCCCCCTCTGGGGATGCTCCAGGACACCCAGGTTGGTGCTCCAACCTGCTGGCCTAGGCAGGAATCCATCCCTTCTGGGTTGGTCCAAACCATTCTTGGAGCCGGAAATTGGGGGAGCACTCTGTTTTCAGACATTGAGATTTTTGGCTTCTTGGTTCTTGTTTTAAGAATTCTGTGACCTAATTCCATGCTGACAAATTCCATGCTGTTCCGGCTCCTGTAATCGTCAGCTAACACTACTTTTGGTCCTACCGCCAGCCTAGAATCTGGGTCAAGGGTTTCCAAGCTATGTCCCCCAGGAGCCCTCCGGTGGGAACCAAATCGGGAGGCTCCTGATCCTCCAGCTGGAGCAGCTGGACTTTGATCCCTGATAAAAGATTCACAGCTGCCTCTGTGAGCTCGCCACATGCCCAGCGTGCACCAGTCTGCCCCCACAATCACTTTTTGTCTCCATAAAACCCCATGAGGAAGGGGGCATGACACCCCCATTTTACAGGTGAGCGTGCTGACGCTGTGGACGCTCAGGCGAGGCACAGGACGCAGCCCCCAGCTTGCAGGAAGGAGATGGAGCCTCTGTCCCAACTCCCCTCCGAGCCACAGAGATGTGGGTTCTGCCGCTAGAAAGAAAACCAGGGGCAGGCGTTGGGAGGGAGTGCACCCCTGTCGTGTTTGTGTCCTTCAGGTGGGCGTGTGTGAGCACACCTGCCTCTGCCCCAAGGTGTTGCACTCTCCGTCTGGGTGCCCAGAGCCCCCCACCTGCCCGCGGTGTCTGTGGGGGAGGGGCCATCTGCCCGCCTGCTTCCCTCCCCTTTGTTGTGGGCTCGCTTCCCCCATGGTCAAGCCAAAAAGACCCAGTCAGAAATAGCGTGTTTCTAGTCTGCTCATCTGAGTCATAAATCGCCTGGTGTGAAGTGCTCCCTGTGTCAGCTCCCGCAGAACTCAGGGCAGGGCGGGGGTGGCTGAACGAGTGAGGAGCACACAGGGCCTTCTCCGCGCTGAAAGGCAGGTGGGTGAGCCCAGGACAGGCCATCAGGGCTGCTCCTGGACAGGCCTAGAGCTGGGATGGGGGCTCAGCCTGGGCTGGGAGTCAGGAGTTGTAGCCCAGATTCAACCTGGGCCTGAGGGTTGAAATTTCAACTGGAGCCAAGGTCAGAGATCAGGGTCGGACTTCGGTCTTAGTGGTCAGAGGGCCAGACTTGGCTTCGAGTCAAGCACCAGGGGCCCAGAGCCATTGCTCAGCACTTGGTGAGGATGAAGAGCCAAGCTCAGTTTGGGGTCAAGGGCAGGCCTCAAGCAAGGTAGAGTCAGAGGGCGGAAATCAGGATCGGCCCCGGGTTGAGGCCCTGCTGACTGAGGAGATGGTCCCCGTTTTCTCGGTGAGCCAACAGGGTTGGCAGCAGAGCGCGGTGCTTGTGGTAACGAAAACGGGGCTTCCAGGAATCGAACACGACCATGAAGCACAGGGAGCAGACCTTGTGTCCAAATTGCTGGATTATGGGGTTGGGGGGAGGCGTGGCTTGCAGCCTCAGCTCCCTGCTCTTGGATGGGAGCCCCGTTGTTCATCTCTGAAATGTGGGTGATCATGGCACTTCCTCCCACGGCTGTTGCCAACATTACCCTAGAGGCTGTGGGTCCCAGTGTGGCGTAGATAAGCCTCCACGGCGAGTCGGAGTGATCGAAATAGGTGTGTGAGGCACCTGGCCTGGCTCCATGTCCCGAGCCTGCTTCAGGGACGTGGGGACCTCAGGGCAGATTGAGCCCGGCTCTGGGTCCAGAGTCACGGCCCGGGGCCTGGCGCCTGCCCGTCCACCCTGAGAGGCAGCCTGGGAGCACTTCCAGCCTCAGCGCTCCCTCCTGAGCGGTGTCAGGCAGCACTGCCCTGGGTGTCTTCCTGGCCTCCAGTCTGAAGCGGGACTTTCCTGCCTTCTCTCCATTCTGTAGCCAGCATGGACAGATATTGGGAACAAGCCCACGCAACAGCCAGCAGGGAAGCAGGGGTGGGGCAGGCAAGCGAGAGCGAGAGGCCAGCGGGCAGAGAAGCAGGGTGCCGGGGAGAAAGCCTTATCACAGGCCCCTCTGTTCTCCTCCCCCACAGGCCTGAAGATGGAGCAGTCTCAGGCCGCTCCCCCAGCTCTGTGGCTGACCCCTGGCACCCCTCCCCGCCCCCAGGGGAGCACAGGGCCATTCAGCCAGGGGCGGAGCCATACGAGGGGTGGGTGCTGGAGGGAGGTGAGAGAACCATTGGGGGCGGGACAGGTGGAGAGCCAGCAGCGGTGTGGACGGCAACAGGGCCGCCCTGCCCACCCGGGATGCCAGGCCTCGGGCTTTGGCTGTGAAAGCCCGGGTCACCTCCTCCGGCTGAGCTATTAATACTCAGGACGACCCGCGCACCCTTGCTGGGAGGACGCCGAGTTCCTTTGGGGCTAAAAACGGCTTGAGATGGGGGCGGGCAGCTGGTCTGCCTCTCTTCTTGCTCGAGGAGCGAGGGCCAAAGGTCAGACCTGCCTGACCGGGGACTGAAGGCGGGGTGGGGGTGTCGAGGGTGCCTGAGCCCAAGGGTGGTCTGAGGATCCCAGATGGGAGCGAGAGGGTGCTTGGCCAAGCCAATCCCCATTGCTCAGAGACCTGCAGAGAGGGGCTTGCTGGTGGTCCTACCCAGGAGGGGTCACCACCTCCTTCCCCAGCTCCTTGCCCCCACCCAGGCCTTTTCCTTCCACTTAGACCTCAAACTGGGTCAGTCCTGACAGTCCAAACAGAAACGGGGTCGGAGGGTAGAAGCTGGCAGGCCTTCCTCCTGCCAGAAGGGGCCTAGAGAGGGAAAGGGTGCTCCAGGAAGAAGTTTGGAGACTCGGGGGGAAAGTTGGGCCACTCATGTTCCAGCTTCATGTGTCAAATTCTGATTTTCACAGCATTTTCTGAGAATGGAATTATTGGCAGCCCATTTTACAGATGGAGAAACTGAGGCTTGGTTATCTCCCCAGAACCTGAGCTAGATACACTGATGTGTCAGACTCCCATCCCTATGCTGTGTTTCCTCTGGTTATGTCATTACAAAAGGAAATATCTTTGTTTTGGGGTCCACAAAATGGTATTCCCATCAAAATGCCCCTGTCACCAGTACCCCAAGCCTACTAGGGTGGCTGGACCCAGAATGAGAAGGCTGCACAGACCCCTTTCTCCTGCAGTGAACCCCCCTCCTGGGGATTGGCAGTCACTTCCTCCCCCATTCCTGGGGCTCAAATCACATCCGTGGGGACTGTGCTGCTCTTCTGGGCTCAAAGCCACCCCAGGCACCTGCTCTCTGCTGTGTCTTCCTCCTTGCTGAATGACAAATGCTCCAGGACCCGGACGCAGACCCCAGAAGTGTAGAGACGTGGCAGGCAGAGTCCAGACAAGAAAGTTTCTGAGAGAGGTGTCAGCCCCAGAGGCCCCTGCGCCGGAAATCCCGACAGCTGCCTGGCTCACAGATCCCGGGCACTGGGCCCTGACCCAGGGCAAGCGGCGGCCGTGTCAGGTGTCTGGAGGAGTTGAGGGAGGTGGTGGCTGGAACCAGGGACAGTCTAATGCAGATTAGCGAGGTTGTCAACACCTCGGGGGCTGCCAAAGCTGAGTGGGGACCTGGGACTGGGGGAGGGGTCCTGCCCTGGTCTGGAGAGTCGGGGAGACAGGTGCTGGCCGGGAAGGTCTGACCAGGAAGGTAGCCCCTGTCCGAAGTTTGGGGAAGGAAGCATAGCCCTGTCCTGGGCTGAGACCTGGCCCTGCCTGAGAAAGTGAGGAAGGGGACAGACCACTGGCCTGGGGGCAGTAGATATACCCGGTAGAGGGGTGTATTTCCTAAGGGCTGGGCGGGGGGATTATCCCACTCTGACAACAGGGAAGATTGCCCAACATCCTGGACTTGGCGGAGCTGGGCGACGGTGCGTGCGTGCGTGTGCGTGTGCCTAAGCGCTGGCCCTGCGTGCCCATTGCCGTTCAACTGGGAGGCAGGTGGCTCTGTAGGGCAAGGCAGGAGCCCTCTGGCCTCAGGCCGGCCACACAAATAGCCTCAGGCCTTCCCCACCCCTGGAAATGAGACGGCCTGGCCCTGCCGGAATTGATCTCACCCCTGAGGAGGCTCCTTGTGCTGGTGGGGGGGGCGCCTGGCCTTAGGGAGAGAGTCAGTCCCAGAGGAGGTTCTCCCAAGATGAACCCCACCGGCTCACTCACCCATGCAGGCTCAGCTCACCTAATGTCCACGTGCTCAGCCCAGCGGGGGCTTCCTCACCAGGCAGTCTTCCTGGATTGAGAGATGGGCACTGCAGTGCCCCTGTCTGCCACATTTCCTTGGGGCCCTACCAGGGAGCCTGACCCCATGAAAGTTTTGAGCCTCCATCTTCTCCCCATTACCCCTCAAACTTCTCTCCCTCCAGTGTCTCCTGGACCCCTGGTTCTCCAACTCTGACAGAACTACCCCCTGCCACACCAAGTCTGGTTTCCTCTCCCAACTCAGCTATCCCTGCTGCTCAGTCTGGGGCTCAGGCTGCCCCCACTTTGGTTGGCTCCCAACCGGCATCTCTGAATTTATCTCTGTCTCTTGGTTGGTCTCTGACTCATATTTGATGCTGTCTCTGCTTTAGTCCCCATTTCTGCACCTCTCTGTCTCTGCTGTTGCCACTGGTGACCCCCCCCGCCCCCCGGCCCCCCAGCCCCCCCACCCCGTACCTCCTCAGCTGATCGAAGTCTTTCTGGCACTCGCTCTGAGACCCTCCCCCAGCGTGTGTTCCCTGCCCACCTGGCCAAGATGCCTGCCCAGACACCTGTCCGTGTGTGCTCCCCACAGAGAGCTCGGACAGCACTTGTGGCCTCAACTCTGGCCCAGCTCCAGGGCAACGGCTGATTCCCAGGAGGCGGGCGAGGGAGAGACAGCCCAGGGGGCCATGTGCTTGTCTGTCCTTGGAGGATCTAATGTCCTTGGGCCTCCCTCTGCTTGGGCCAATGGAGCCCTACCCAGGTCCCCAAATCCCCACACTTTGGAGTTCATATTTCACCCCACCAGTTATGCTTGTGTGGTCCTTGGCAAGTTCTGGGCCTCAGTTTCTTCCTCTAAAGAGAGGAGCCAATCAGGCCTGCTTTCGCAGGTGTCAGAGGATGAAATGCCAATGTGGGCCTGTGTCCAATGCATAGTAGGACTCAGCAAATTCCTGTTACTGTTGCTGCGACTGTGATTTCCCAGGCCCCCTGGAGCCATGGTGGCCTGGGTGGGAGGTGGCCAGAGCGTTTGCTCCTGGACAGTCCCCATGGCCACGGGTATCCCATGCCCATCTAGTCCTCTGTGGGACTGAAGACCTCCCCTTTCACCTGGGACCTCCCTGTTCTCAGAATCAAGCTGCATTGCACACTATGGTGTTCACCAAATTAATTACTGCTGGCTTGGGGATATATTTTTTTAAGAAGACATTTCTCCAGAGGGAAAAACACGCAGGAGCTATAATTAGTTGGGAAGAGGAAAGAAGAGCGGAGCGTGTGAATCACCAGCCGCAGCGACAGACGGTTAGAACTGAGCAGAAGTTTTGGGAGAAGTCACTGGGGTGTGGGTGAGGTAGGGATGGGGTGCCTCCCCCAGGCAGGCTGGGCTCCTTGAATAACAAGGATGTTCAGGATAAGAACTTTACCTGTCACCCTAAAGTCTTTATTCCCATATTGTCACCCAATACCCTATCTAGGTCCCCTGCAGGTCTGGCCTGCCCTGACTATCCACAGGGCTTCTCCTCCCCTCTATCATGCCAAGGTCAGTGCCAATTGCTACTGATACGTGCCTGGGAAGAGAGCCCAGGAGGAGGGACAAGATACAGAGGATTGAGGTGTCAGGGATTTGGAGGCCATTTAGTCCAACTTCTCAATCCTTCGTTCATTTACTTGTTCATCAAATACGAAATTCTTCTGTGTGCCTGACCCACAGACAAGCAAACTGAAGCCCAGAGCACACCGCGCCCGGCCTGCGGGCACACAGCTGGGGAGGGCATGCCCTCTCTGCCTGTTCTGACACGCCTCCTGCAGAGCAGAACCTGGACAGGCTCTGGGGCACCGCGTGACAGTGACCGTACCCCGCTCTCACTGTGCCCCTATCTGAATGGGGAGGACGGGGGCCCAGTGCCCTGGAGCGGGAAGCACAGGGCTCTGCACATCTGAAAGTAGCTTTTGAACCAACCTGGTAGCCACAGAGGGCGTCAGAGAGGAGGCAGCTAGGAAGCGTTCAGAGTCAGGAAACAGCATTATAGTCTGTCACGCTAGGAGAACATTAAGCGTCCTCCTAGCAGAAGTAGGGGTGCTGGGGGCTGGGGCCCCTTGGACTCAGGCATTACAGTGCCATTCCCCCAGTGTTTCTCCTGAGCGGTCAAAAGGCATGACCTGCTGGCTGGGGACACTCTGGGCACTCTTTATCATGAGACGCCGGGCCTCGGGGGCCCTCCATTTGTTCTTAATGTTTGGAGCTCATTGACCTAAAGCAACCCATGTCTGGCTGAGCGGCCAAGGAGGCCGGACCCCAGGTTTCCCTCTCCCTCCCTCTCCCCTGGCTGAGGACTGACTGCTGTGTTCTCTATGGGTCTCAGCCCAGGCCTGAGGGGGCACACTGTAGCAGTGTGGCTGTGCCTGAGAGCAGACAACCCAGGTCCCCAGGGAGAGGGCACTTCCTTCCCTGGGCAAATGTGGCATCATTCAGCACACAGAGAGCTCCCTGCTAACCCCAGACCAAATTAGCCTTCCAAATTACAGGCTGTTTGTCTTCCAAACTGGGGATTGGGTGGGAGAACAGAGGCCCAGTTCTCCTTGTTTCCTGCTCATGGAGGGCTCCCTAAATAACAGAACTACATCAGAAAAGAATTTTGGGCGCATCCACCATCCTACACCAGGGTACAGGGATCCCCAGGCTCCAGACCCCAGTTCAGCATCCAGACTTAGGCTAAAATTGTGCCATCTTATGGTTTGACAATGATCTTGGAACCAGGAGATCTAGTCAAGGTCAGCCTAGTGTTCTGAGGGCATTTTGAGGGTCATTTATTCATTCAACAAACACTATCTGGGCCATTCTCTGTGCTGGGCATTGTATGGGCCCTCAGACATGGTAGCAGTAGAAGTGATAGACATATAACTAGGCAGGTACCAAATAGAGAGATCAGACTCTGGCAGAAGGTATACAAGTGGCTACAGGAACACCTAATGAGGGAGAGCTTCCTGGAGGAAGAGGTATATAAGCTGAGACTCAAAGGATGAATGCCTTAGCTAGGGCAAGAGAGTGGGAGACAGATCTAGGAGGAAAGAACATCTAGTGCAAAGCCCAAGAACAGAGAAAGAGGGGGTGGACATGAAGAAGTGGGTGGAAGAACTGGTTTGTTCAGATGGGGGCTTTGTCAGCCATAGAGGGGTAGGAAGCCTGTTAGCTGGCATGGAAAAGGATGGGGGTGTGCAGAACCAGAGCTGCTCCTGTAACCCCACCCCAGCACTTCTGGTACCTAAAAGGGGTTTTGGGAGGCAGAAAAGGGGATCCCTAGGACCTCCCAGATTGGCCTCTCTCATATTCCTTCCAGACGGCCTCTGTCTTTTGGAGAAAAAGAATCCAGTTTATTGCAAGGGAAACATGGAAGGCTGATTGCATTTCCTCGTGTCCTGAAATGAAGGTGCTTCTTCTGTTTTTGCCAGTGGGTTTGGGCCCTTTTGTGTTTTTGTTTTAGGAGAAAATTATTATAGATGTTGAAAATAAACACAATTTTTGTTTGGTACTGAGTGCAGAGAATGAAGGGAAAACATCTCCCTGAGCTCGCCCACTCTGGTGTCACAGAGGAGGCAAGTGAGGTGGGGAGGGAGGGACAGCAGGACGAGGGCACACAGCCACCACTGCTCCCTGAGGAGTGTGGATTTTAGGACTTACACAGAGCAGAGGGTGCTAGGTGGGGTGGAAGAGAGGACCTGAGAGTTCCTCCAGCCTCGATCTCCTGGGGCACTTGTGTACCTCCAGGGACAGGGACATATCAAGGACTGCTTCCCTGACTAACTGCCGGCTGGCCACGGGTTAGTCCAGCTGAAGCTGTGGGGCAGATTTTCCTGAGGAAGGTGCTGCTCCCACCAAGGTTCTCTGCGTCCTAATCTTTGCTACGTCCTTGACCTATGGGCTTCCCCTCCTCTGCCTGAAGTTGGATTTATGGGTGGGGGCCTGGGCTTCTTTGGGTTGCATGGCGCTGGCTGACAATCTGATCTGTCCTGGGTGGCTGGCGCCTGCCGTTCTGTGCCTGATGGCTGGGAGGGCTTCCGGGCCGGGGCCTCTGCAGCAGGCAGCCTGCGTGGGAGCGTGAGGAGAGGCACAGTCTGCTTCCTGGACGCCCGGCCTGCTGTCCAGCACGTCCTGCCTGGCTTGCCCTGCCGAGGATACCAGCCAGTGGGTAGAGGCGAGTCTTGGCAAGCAGTCCCGTGGGCAGGGACTGACGGACAAATGGGTGCTGGGCCCTCAAAAATGCCCTGCCCTCAGGAACCCAACATGGGGACAGGCATGGGGAGACAACAGAGAACAATTAAAAAGCTGCACTCCTGGCCCTCCCACCAAAATCAGCTCCAGACTTTTGGGAGCAAAATCCTACATCATTCATCTTCCACCTGGCAGCTAGAGAGGGACCTGGCAGAATTGCCTCTGGCCTTTTCACCTGCTAACTCCTACTTACTCTTCAGCCTCTCCCTGGGGGCTTTCCCAGCCACGGAGCTCGCTGGACCCCCAGGCATCTGTAGTTCGATCCTTAATTGTGTATTGGACGGACTCCTTGGTCACTGCTGTAGTCCAGTGTCTCACCAGCAGAGGAGCCAGAGCATGTGCTTAATCAATACATGTTGAGCAATGAGTAAATGAATGTTTTTAAAAAAAAAAGTGTTTTCATTCATAGAAATTTAAGTTCAGACACATCAGGCTAGTAAGGTGGAAATGCATGCCCATATCCACAAGCTGAGACGCTGCAAAGATGGTTACACTGGCTCCTAAAATGTCACCACCCGGCCCTCCCCCGCCCCCGCAGTGTCCCTGGCAGAGGCTGGCTCAGGGTGGCTCAGAAGTCAGCATGACGGCAGTGACGCTGGCATGTGCTGGGAGCCACCTCAGCGCCAAACAAGTGCAGAATTTTTTTCAATGAAACATTATAGTTGGATGCAAGAACCTGAGGTATCAAAGAGTCATGTGGAGCCAAGATTCATTCAGCAACAGCTATTTCTTCAGCACCAAGGACATACCAGGGACTGGCTGAGCACAGAGGACTTGGCTGTGGACACAGAAATGCTTTTGCCTGTACCAGCCTCAGGCTGAAGTCAGGAGGAAAAGCAGGATCACTGGACCCGACCCTCAGCCCGCTAACCAGAGGGAAGGGGAGACGTTTCTTCTCTTGGGGTGTGTGCTCTCTGAGCACAGCTGCTGTCTGCAAAGAGGCAAAGCCTGACCCGGCCCTCTGGGCCCCTGAAAGGCCCAGGCCAGGCTCCCGTCCTTCTGCAGGGGGCTTGGGTGAGTCACCCTTGCTCCCTAGGGCCAGGGTCAAGCAGGAAAGGCCCCACGGAGACTGGCTTCCGCCTTCCCTGCTCACACCCCCCCATCCACAGGACATCTATTCCACTGCTCCTATGTGGGACTTAGCTCCTACCAAGCGAGGGTCGCGTATACCTCAGGGTCAAAGCAGCCCCCCACTGTCAGGCCAAGGCTCAGGGTGTCCAGTGCAGGGAAGTAGGATGGGAGACTCTGGGAGGAGACAGTGAGCCTCTGTGAGAACAAGGCTTTGCCTCCCCCTCAAGCTCCCCAGCACAAGGCCTTTCTCCCTCTTTAGACCGAGACCCCCAAAAACCTTACCGAGGAAGATGAACGACAGTGAGAGCCAACTTCCCTGGGGCCCCACCTGGCCAGGCTCCTGGGCCAGTGACCTGGGCTCTTCAGTTCCAGTGCTGACTGCTGACGTGGAGGTCCAAGCTCTCAGGCAGCCGGGCCCTGCCCTGGCAGAGGGCTCTGAAGGGCGCAGACAGCTCTTCCTCTGCGAGGACAGTGGGGCCATTTATCAGGGAGATAAGCAGTAGCCAAAGGGCAGAGTTGGCGGAAGGAGCCGTCTGGAGGAGATAACTTCGGTTCACTGTGAGGGCACGGAAGGGCTCAGACCCCACCCTCAAGCCACCTTGCAGGCCCTGCGCAGACACCCTGCCCCTCCGTCTGCTCACATCTGACTGTCTCACCTCACAGAGGACCCCAGTGTCCCCCCGGACAAAAGGAGCTCCAGCTTTAGCCGGGCGAGGAATGTATTCCTCCCTATTCTGTGCCGTTGTGGCAGGGCGCCTATTTACAGGTGGGGAAACTGAGGTGGAGAGGTGGGCTTTGGGGGCCTCTCGTCAGAGGCACAAGATCTGGTTCTGCTCTCGTCCCTCCTACAGAGGCGGGAGGGGAGTGTCGCATGGCCCTGAGCCACAGGGCACGTAGTATGGTCTTTCCTGAGCCTGCTCCCATGCGGGCCCACCATTACGCTGTCCCCCTTTTACAGATGGGGCGAATCTCAGAGAGATGAGGTCGCCAGCCCAAGGCTGCATAGGTGGGAAATGGCGCCCCCCATGGCCTCGGAGGAGGGCGGCCTGCTTGGCACAGGGCCTCCCCTGCCGCGTGTCAGTGACACCGAGCACCCCTCATGCCTGGAGCCTCCAGATGGGCGCTGAGCCGGGGCGGGGGAGCTGGGCTGTGCAGGAGCCGCCCTCTGCCCCCCGCTCCACGCCCTCAGCTGGGGCAGGAGTAGGTGACCACTGCTAATGCACCCTCCTTTTCTCTGGGGGGGATTCCTGGATGGGCGTGGATGCTGCGGCAGCACGGGGGTGCTAAGAGGCGTGCCCAGTCTGATCTGGAGCTGGATAGGCTCTGGGCAAGTGGACTCTGCAGCTCCGCTTTGGAATTCCGAGCACATCCTGAGGCTGCAGCAGAGGCTGCAGGGGTAAAGCCAGGGCCAAGGCTGTGTGGCGGGGAGAAGCCAGAGCAGACACCCCAGCCCGCGTGGCTGCCCCTTGGAGCTGGCAGGCGCTGTGCCTGCCTGAGGTGCCCCTAGTCTACATCCTCTCCTGCCCTCATGCCCGAGAGCCCTCCGGCCGACTGCAGGAACACGGCTCGGCTCTGTGGCTTGCGCCTTAGCCTCCCCGTGAGCCTCTGTCCTGCTGCCCCAGAGATGGGGAGAATGACCCCCACCGCTGCCCCCAAGGATGAAATAAGGTGACAAGGGCCTAAAACACAGCTTGGTGCATAGGAGGGCAGATCCATGTAATTTCCTTTTCCCTGACTCAGTTGACCTGTGAATTCCTGGGAAGCAGGGATGTCTTGAACTTCCTGATGAGGCCTGTGGTGTGATGGGCTAATTGCCTAATCACGGCCTTGCGCTCCTCGCCCAGCAGCCTGTGTTCCCGTCTGTTGGACTCACACAGGACACACAGGCCAGATGTTCTACTCATCTCCTGCTGGTATAACAGGAGGCAGGGGCGGGACAAATGAGCCCCTGATTGTCCAGCCCTAACCTTCTCAGACTCTAGACAGGTAGGGGAAGAGGTGAGCCTTTCCCCAATCCAGTTAGCCCAGGCTAATGTTTTGTCGAGGCTGTAGAATGGCCAAAGAGAGGGAGCAGAGGGTAGTCCCCTTAAATGGATCCCTGTGGAGTCATGTGCTGTCAGGTATTCACAGCCTCTCCTGGAGATGGATGTTGGTCTCGTACCTTCCCCCAAATTCTTGGTATTAAGCAGAGTGGTAAAACAGCACTGTGAAGAGCGGAGCCCACCCCACTCCAGCCCTAATGAAGATCCACAGGGAGGGCAGAGCTTCCAGTTACCTCCACTTGAAAGGGCAACAGGGTATACAACTCTCAGAGGTGAAATCTGAGCAGACTCCCTGGAGGAAGGGGGCTCTGAGAGTCCTGTGCGGCCTGAGGCGCACAGGCAGCCTGAGTCCCAGAGAGGAGGTATGGAAGACAAGGGCAGGCCATGGATGGGGGATGCAGAACTGGGAAGTGCCGTGGGCAGCGTCCTTTGTGGGCGGATGGTGACCTGAGCAATGCTTCCTGTGGGAGGGGAGAATCCTACTGCGGGAGGGTGGACACCAGCTTCCGGGACTGATGTGAGCCAGGGGTGGGTGGCCTCAAGATCACAGACCCAGGTCTCCCTTCTAGTCAGACGCGGTGCCCCCAGGGTCCGTCACCCTGTGCGAGAGAAGGGGCTTCTGGGAGGACAGGCAGCTTTCTTGCCATAGCTTGTGAGCTGTTGGGCCCCACTTACTTCTAGCCCCAGAGAGGTCTGGTCTGTTGAGTCCCCCAAAGACTTCTAGACCCCACAGGGCACCCTAGCAGAAAGACATTGGAGGGGGATTCTGCTCCATTGCTAGGAGTCATGTGGAACATGTTAAACAACACAGGATTCAGGCCACTGAAGGAGGCTGTGATGTTAGTCATGTCTGCATGGGTAGAAATGGGATATATGAGACGTGAGGGCCACATGTTTGCAGCCCTTCATCGTACAGATGGGGAAACTGAGGTCCAAAGAGTAACCACAGATCAAGTTAGAGGCTAACCGCTTTCCTCTCCTCAACTGGTGATTCCTTTCAGGCAGATTTCCAGAAATAGGATACTGGGTTAAAGGTTATGCATAGTTTTAGGCCTTTTGACTCAAGTTGCCAAATCACCTTGCAGAAAGCGTTTCTAGGTCCCATGGCCCTGAGGGTAGTAAGGCAGTTCTGAGGGGGGAAATCTCCCTACAGCTGATAAGAAGCCACCCACCCCTCACACCGGAAGGTGAGTTATACTTGTGGCCCAGAGTAAAAGGCCTCACCTGCATCGCTCGCAAGGCCTGCAGCCTTATCCGTCCGTTCCCTGTGTGGGGCACAGCAGTGTGCAAGTTAACCTGGCCCTCCTGTGGTCTCGTGGGAGCCCCCCAGGTGGACAAGCCCTCCCCACACAGAGAAGGCAGGGTGGCGTACACAGAGAACTTTCTTTATTCACACTAAGATCCAGGGCGACCTCCTAGAAGAGGCAGCGCCAGGCCCTGTAGGAGGAGCTATCTGGGGACAGAGGGAGAGTGGTGCAGCCAGGCCATGCCCCTGAGCAACTTGGAGCCGGGTAGGAGCCCTGGCTGAAGAACTCTCTTCCATCCCACCTGCTCAGGGAAGGGCTGGGGCTTGGTCACCCTTCCCCCACACCCCAAGTTGTTGAACTTCTCTGGGTCTCAATTTCCACTTTGTTCAGTAAAATGGGAGCCAGGTGGAGAGTTTGCAGAGCTTGCTGTGAGGTCTTTAGCGTCACAACTGGCCCTAGTTGGCCACTGCTGGCCCCAGTACCCAGATGGCAGAATTCTCTTAGAAGGGGAACATGACCGAGCTCAGCGGCCACCAGCTAAGCCCCCACCCCACCCCGAGTCTAGGCTCAGACAGCAGACTCAGAATCCTGCTGTCAGAGGGGAGATGCCAGCGCCCACCTGCCTTGGGTGCTGGACCCCAGTCCCTCTCCCTGTTCCAGGGTAGAATGATCCAGCACCCTGATCCTCCCACCCACAGGCAGGGTCACCAAGACTGTGTCCCCAACCCTCAGGGCGGCCCTCAGTCCTCCAGATGGGCCACACTCCACTTACAGTCGATCCCAGGGTCTCCCCCCAGGGGTGAGGCCCTGGGAGGCCACCCCAGACCACAGCGGGGCGGTGAGGGGCTGGAGCGCCTACACCGGCCTCCAGCAGCTGCACCTAATAACAGCTGCTCTCACCCTCCCCGGCATGGTGCCTGAGAGGAGTCATACCCACCCCTGATGACACAGGTATCTTCATTACCCCTGTTTAAGTGAGCCCTGGAGAAGTGAAGTGACCTTCCCGAGGGTCACACAGCTGATACCTCTGAAGGCAGCGCTGCAAACCAGCCTGACCGCAGAGCCAGATTCAGTCATGCCAAGGCGCTCGCCCGCTGGGACACTGCCACACATGAGCCCCACCTGGTCAGGCCGTTTCCAGAGCTTTCGTTCATCAGAGAGCTGTGACCCTGAACACAGACAGCAAAGACGGTGTGGACTTAGCACGTAGAGGTGGCAACTGCGGCCTAGGGAGGCTGGCCCTGCAGCACACACGTGGGGGCTGCTCCCCAAAGCCAGAGCACAGCGGGCACCCCACACAGCCTCCCGGGACATCAGGCCGAGCGAGGTGCCAGCAGAGTGTTACTGGGCCCTCTTCAGAATGACCCTTCGTCGGGGGGAGAGGCTGAGGACAGCGTGGGCTTGTCTCCTGGAGGCCTCAGACCAATGGGGCGACCATTTTGGGGCAACTGCTGGCTACCAGACGCCGGTGCTAGGTGTTTGACCAGCAGGTATTCCACAAGCATCCAGGGGGTCAGAACAGGGAGAAGCCCTCGATGGGTCCAGCGTGGGTGCAACTGGGGAAATGGAGGTGCAGGGAGCAGGGACCTGGCTGAGCTGGAGCCCGAAGGCAGAGCCTCAGCATCCTGGCTGAGCGGGGCCTCCCCTCAGGCCTCACTGGCCTCCTCTGCATATCCAGCTTGGGCAGCTGCTGAAGTGCCGCAGGGCCCAAGTTTGGGGCAGAGTCTGGAGACTGGGCGCTGCCTGGATCCAGAAGTTGCCTGAAGCCGCATTCCCCCACCCAGCCCCCCCCTTGGCAGCTGCAGCAGTTCGCCATGCAGAGCCCCTACTGCACGCAGCCCAAATGTCATATGGCCACTTCTCTCCCCGGGCATCTGGAGGTGGCATCGGCCTGGTTTCTGGAGGGACACGGTTCAGGAGTTGCCTTGGACTCGAGCGAGGTCAAGACCAGCCAGAGCCCAGGTCTTTCTGCAGCTGGAGTTACGACGGCCCCAACCCCCTCCAGGACCCCGGCTTGAGTGGCCTGGGGAGGCCTTAGACGCCAAACACTCTGAGGCTGGAGGTCCCCCAGACTGGCCGCAGGGACAAAAGCGGCTCTGGGCCAGATTTGGGTAGGAGACCACAACTCTGCTTCCAGGGGCTCAGCACCCTCCGAGCTGGGCAGCAGCCCCACCCCCACCACAGGCTTCTGGAGCCCAGGGAGGGGATGCCAGGGCACGCAGGCTCTGGGAGGGCTGGCCGGGCATTTCCTGCAGACGGGTGCCAGACTTGAGTCCCCTGAAGGGGTGATTCTTTAGTCTTAGTCAGAGGAAGTGGGGCAGGGCGAATGGGCGATGTGTGGGCAGTGCCACAGGGCCTGGCGGGGCAGGCAGGAGGACAGGAAGCTGTGGGAGCCTGGGAACAGGCCTGGGACTGGGCCTGGGGGTCCCCCGCAGCCATACACACTGTCTGCCCTCAACAGCCAGCCTACTCCCACCATCAAGGTGGGTCACCCCAAGACCAGCCCCAGAGCAGCCCCAGACTCTGTCTCCCTCCTGCCCAGCTGCTCTATGGCTTAGCTGCCTTGTGGCTTAGGCTGGGCACGTCGTCCTCTGAGCCTTAGGGTTCTCATCTGTGTAGTGGGGAAACTGTGAACCCGTGCTTCTGACTTTCCCCACCCCAATATCAGGAGCCCACTTCCCGGTTTGGCACTCTCAGGGCCCGGGGAAAGAGCCTGCCAGGTAGAGCCGACACCTCTTTGAGCAGAAGGGGCGATCCAGGCCCAGAGGAGGGCAGGCCCAGACCTGCTCCCTGGGGTCTGTGCTGAGTCGCTGCACCCAGTGGTGACCCACGCCAGCTCCTGCTGAGCCCTGCTCAGCCCCGGTTCCGGGGGTGGGGTGCGCCCAGCAGCCTCCTGACCTCCACCTGGCAGTGAATTGTCAGCACCAGGGCTGCCTGCCCGCCCACAGCCCCTGCTTCTGGGGCTGTGACTCGTATCACAATGTCGTGATCTCACGCTTTTCTCTGACCTAGACTGGAGCGGGCAGGAGGTACAGCTTCCATCTTGGCCCTAGGCGAGAACCTCTCCTCCAAGGCGCCCCTTCTCCCCCAGTTAGGAAGCGCTTGAAAACCGTAGCCACGTAGAGAAGGGAGCAAGCCCAGGGGCTCAGGACTCAAACCCCAGGCCCCTAACAAACGGAGGTAGGAGGAGAGGCTGTGTGGGGTGTCTGCTGGGCCGCGGACTGGCTCCTAGTCAGTGCACAGCCGGGTGCTCGCCGAGGCGAGGCTGCCCAAGGGTGAGCGAGTAGCGCTGGCTCCCCCCATGGACGGTGCCAGAGCAGAGGCCAGGCAGGCCTCTTCTTCCCCACCCTCAGGCCGGGGCTGGCCCGGGCAGAGCACTAATGGAGTCGTGCCCCTCAGGGCAGCAGACGGGGATGGACGGGGAGACCACCTCACCCAGGCGCTGCCCACACACAGGGCAGCCGGGGCTCAGGAAGGAAGGACCCGCAGGAACCAGCGTCCTCACGTGGCCAGTTCTGACCCAAGTCTCACTGAGCTGGAAAGGAAGAATGGGAAGGGCAGGAGGGTCTCCGAGATGCCTGTAGCTGGGCCAGATGGGGAGAAGGCCCGGGCCAGGTTCTGGCCAGGCTGGGCAGTCAGCCCCCGGGCCGGGCTGGGCGGGGGCAGAGGGTTCGGGCGGGCGTGCTGTTGATCCAGCCCAACAATGATGAAATGGCTCCTTTGTCCTGCGGCGCCAAAGTTGCTGTGACTGGAGGAGGCGTGATGTGAAAGGGTCATTGTTCCCACTTGGGCAGCCACTCAGGGAGCTGGAGGACCGGCCCAAAGCGGGCTCCGTGCCAAGGCTGCAGCCCTGCCTGCTGCCGTTGGCGGTCGGAGTGTCCTGGGCTTTCGGCCTCCTACCCACGGCCAGTTCCCACCCCGGGGCCTCTGGATCACAGGTTTCCTCATCCCCTGTGGTGTCTCCCTCCAGTCGCCCCGGGTCCTGATTGGGGCTCCCCGCTGATTTGGGGCCTGGACTCTGCTCTTTACATACACATGAACCCTGCTCTGTGGGACACCTGGAGCATGGAAAAAGGGGGAGTGTGAGGAAATGCTTGCCCTGGGGCAAGGAAACATGCCAGTGACATTCATATCCTGAGGCTGTGGCCTCAGGGAACCCCTCTCCTCACTTTGAAGACAGGGAGAGGCCAGAGAAAGGACTTAGGCAATTCCGGCCCGCCAGGCACAAGCTGCCGACACCAGGCTGGACCTCTCTCCCCACAACCCCCAGCCTGGACCTTTATCCTCTCTGAACAACTCAACTCCCCTCCTCTCAGATGCTCCTCCTCTCCCCTGAGCAGCTGCCCCCCACCAGCTTTCCAAAACCTGACTGATCAGCTCCATTCCCAGCTTCAAGCCTGCCTGCCGTGTCCAGAGAAGTTTCCGGCTCTGGCTGGCACTGCAGGCGCTCACTGCACTGTGGCAGCCTCGGGCAAGAGGCCCTTTCTAGAGGCTGGAGTCACCCTCCGCCCCCTCGCAGGCCGCTGACCACAGAAGACGCTGCTTTGCCTTCCTGGGTCCAGCTTCTACTTGGGCACCCACAGGTCCTACCCCCTCCAGCACACTTTTCTTCCTCCTTTTCCAGGTCTACAGCCCCTGGCCTCCGGGGCTTAGGGGGAGGGCCAGGAAGCTAGGCAGGGGTGCTCAGGAGTGGCAGGTCCAGCCAGCTTCTCCCCACCCCGGGAAGCCCAGCTGGCTCCAGGGCCTGGAGTCTCTGTCCCCCAGAATGGGTCTCTCGCTGCCCCCAGTAGCTGGCATCAGGCTCAGTCTGACCCCAGCTAATTAAGCCCTCCCCCAGTCCGAGGAGGCTTTGGCTCCAGCTCCAGATTTTTCCCCCCAGAGGGACAGAGCTAATTAACCGAGAGGGTTTAATTAATCAATTAGCGTGGCCTCCAGACCCCGCCACTTAGCTGTGGCAGGAGCAGATATTTATAAACAGGAGCTGCCAGACCCTTTTCTGGCTAGAACCGAAAGGAAGGTGGGCGATGATGGTGGGCGGAGGAGCGAGAGGCGGGAGGCCCCGCGTCAGTGAGGACACACCACCGCAGCGCGTGCTGACGACGCAGACCTGACATCCCGAGCTGGGCACGTGTCTCTGGTGTCCCAGACGCGGCCAGAGGGGCTGGTGCTGCCTGGAATCCAGCACCCCAGCCGGCAAAGCCTCCAGGGGATGGGCCCGCACACAGGGAGACAGGGGAGGCACCAGCACCCGGGCCAGGAAGGGAGGCTGGGAAGATTTCTGATGAGGAGGTACTTGGCCAAGCTCAGGGGTAGATGGGGTGGCCAGCCGAAGGGGGTGGTGACGGTGCAGAGCACTTCAGGGGGAGGAAACAGCATGTGCAGAGGCCTGGAGGCAGATACAGCGGAGGGTCACCTTCGCAGCAAGCTGCCCCTTCTCTGGGAACCTCCCGCACAGCCTTACCTGTTAGACTGGGTGTCTCCGCATGTCAGCCACTCCAGCCCGTGCACCCCTACTTAACACTCCCTCTCAGCCGCTGAGCCCCCTCCCCCGCCTGGTCAGGGGACCAGAGGCACCACAGTCCTTCAAAAAGTGGCTACAGTCTCCCTCCCTGGAGAGGGTGCCTTCCTGGGCTTGTGTCTGGACTGCGGCACAAGCCACATTGCACCTCTCGGACCTGGGTGGTAAGAGCAGGGACTCTCAAGTCAGCGGAAATGAGCTTAGACCCCAGCGCAGCCCCTCCTGGATTCGCTGCTCTTGGTCTGGGCTTCCTCACCTGCCCATTGGGATAATCCTGCATCCCCCTCTGAGTGCTGTTGGGAGGATCAAATCAGTGTGTCGTGTAAGGCCGGCCGGACATGCGGGCCCAGAGCGGGGGGCTGTGCGTGTGTGTTGTGGTCACTCTTACTGCAATGAGAGCTGCCGGAGGACCAGATGTGGCGGCAAAACTCCCAGGCGGGGCAGCCAGAGGGGAGGCTCGAGTCCCCGGCCCCAAGCAGGAGCTCCAACGGCAGAACAACTCAGTCCTGTGCTTGGCTGGCCCTGCGGGGGCTGGCGCTGGGGCACAAGGCTTCTCTAATCAGCTCCCATAACACCCAAACATGAAAGACAAATGGTCTCGCTTTCTCTTTGGAAAACTGTGAACAAAATGGAGCACAGGTGTGTGGGTCTCGGCACCAGGCAACACTACAGGGGAGTCCTCCGGGCAGGGAGGGGGCAGGCAGATGAAGAAGCAAGTGCCCTCGGGAGACTGCACCCAAGAGGGGTCTGCTGCAGCAGAGAGCGGCCCAGCCTAGCCCTCTCCAGACAGGCTTCTTGGCCAAGACCCCCACCACAGCCAGGGTCCCCAGAACTAGACTCCCGTCTTCTCTGGACCCTGGCTCGTAGGTCACTCCTGGGAGCAGATGTCAGGTGGTCCAGCCCTTGGACGGATCCCAGGGCCTGGGCCATAATCCCAGAGTCCTGCATCTAAGGGCTGAGTCCCCCAGGGCGTCTGTTCTCATCTCTTGCTGGTGCAACGCAGGTCTCCTAAGAGGAAGGCTCTTCATCCTGCTTTCTCCTCTTAGATCCCCAGTCCTCTCCCCCACTATCCAGATGAAGAAACAGGCTCTGTTCTCCGGGGTTGCGTGTCCTAGGAAAGTGTCCACTGTCAGAGGACCTCATGAGCCCTGCCTCCGCCCTGGGTACCCAGCATGTGGGCGGACAGTGAGAGGTGAGGCGGCTTCCTCTGAGGGCAGGTCAGTGGGGACTCCAACCAGCGGCCAGGGTTCCATGGACCGCGCGCGGCCTAAGACTCGCGCTTACACAAGGCCTGGCTACAGGCGTCCAGGCCACAGAGGGGGAGTCAAACAAACCAGGATGCTGTTCACCGCACGGGTGCTACCTCCCCTGAGGTTCAAGTTTGGCCGGCCTGCAGCCTGGCCTCCTGTCACTCTCTGCGGCCAGCCCCAGCCTGAAAGGCTGCCCAGCCGTCTCACATCTCCTGTCCTTCACACTTGCCCCTCAGGCTATTCAACACCCAGCAAGAACATCTTTTTAGTGACCACTGGATCTGGTCATCTCTGGGCTTCAAGCTCTTTTAGGGGCTCCCCCTTGTCACCTGGGCCACCACCAGACCCCTCCTGGCATGACAGAAGGGGTTGCAGCTTCTCCTCTGCCTGCAGCAGGGGTAAAAGTGTCTGGGGTCAAAGCAGGAGGCGTGTGTGGAGGGGGCCCATGCCATTGAAGATTTGCAGAAGCTTCTGGGTAGATGATACCCCCTGGGGCACGTAGTGGGGCAGCTCTGGGAAGGGGGCTGACTGCCTGAGCAAAGGAAGTTTCAGCAGGGCTGAGTGCCTTTGGGGCTTTCCTGGCCCCACTGGGGACAATAGGGCTGAGGCCTGGTCTTACCTTGGAAGAGTTGCTAATGATGGTCTTTAAGAGCCATGCCTGGGGCTAGGCGCTGCACTGTGGAGCTGTTGGCAGCGGTGATGCGAGTTCGAAGCTGGGCCAGGGAGAGTCCACAGGGTGCGGCGGACCTCTCCTGCCTCGCCCGCTGCTCCCCTCAGCAGTGTATTTCTGATCTGCCTGTTCTGCTCCCCACTCTGTCTCTGGTGGGGCCTCTCGCCGCCCTACACCTCTGGCCTGCACCCCAGCTTGTATAAGAAAAAAAAAAAAAAGAAAAGAAAAAGAGCCGTGCCTGGGAAGGGATGACCTCACCTAGGCCGCACCCTGATGAGAGGAGGCTGGAGTCAGAGGCAGGCGGCTCCTCCGTCACTGCGGGACCTGCTTGGGCCTGTCCGTCTGAGAAATGAGGGGGCAGTGCGATTGCACGTGCGTGTGCACGTCTGGTCCTTCGCAGGGCCGGAGGGGGAGGCTCCCAGACCGCGCGGGAGGCCGGACCTGGGTGAAAAGGCTCCGAACAGCATGGAAGGGGCCTGGTTTCCACGCCGGCTCACTCTAGGACACCCCAGATGTCTGGCTTTCCCCACCTGGGGCTGACTGGGACGGCTCTGAGCCCTCTCTGGGCTCTCCAGGCTGCTGGGTATGGAGGCAGAGGAGGGTCAGGAGGCAGAGGAAGAGGCAAGAGGACTGTGCCATGGTGGGGTCCAAAACAGTCTGGGAAAGGCACCAAAGCTCAGGACCCCACACCTCCACCCGCCACTGCAGTCCAGGCTCCAGGAGCACCCAAAGATGAGCAAGTTAGCGTGCTCCCGCCAAAGGCACCTAGCCCACAGCAGGCTCCCTGGCTTCTGTTAAGGGTGTGGGTGTGGGTACTGGTGCTCCTGGCCACTGCCATGTCTGAACACAGAGGGCAGGCCCAGCAGACACAGTGCTGGGGGCAGGGCAGCCTGAGCGCCGGGCTTGACGGCAGCAGGGGAGGGGACAAGTACAGCACTGGCGGCTGCCCACTCGCCCACGGCCCGCTCCTGAGGGATAACTGCGCTCCGGGCAGGCCACGGCCTCCCCTCCTCCTGGTTCAGAGCAAGACCACCTTAGGGAAGTGGTAGTCTCTTCTGTGGTCTCCTTGTCTGACCACCCCCTTGTCAGGCTGCTCTGCGTGCTATGACTTCCTTCCCGTGTCCAGCTTAGTCACTCCTGCTGTTGCACCTGATTCATTTATCGGAGGACAAGCGAGAGCCCCATTAACCCGCCACCCAGCCTGACATCACTGAGCTGCCCTCAGGCATGTTCCCACTTCTGGGACCGCCCAGCCAGCACAGGAAATGGCTGCTTGATGAATGTTCCAGTGAGTGAGTGAGTGAGTGAGTGAGTGAGTGAGTGAATGAGTTGGATCCTCCTCCCTTGAGAATGCAAAGTGGCTAAGAAGTGGTCAAGGGGGTCCCTGAGGCCTAGGCTGAGATGAAGACAGGAACAGGGACCCGAAGAGAGAGGCCAAGAGAGGGTCAGGAAGAAGAGAGGGTCTGAGGACACGGAGACAGGGCAGGTGCAGTCCCAGAGGGCCAGCAGCTCAGGAAACCATGTCGCGGGTCTCAGCAAAGGCAGCCTGGAAGGGTCAGGGCCCAGCAGGGACAGCATGGCAGAAACAGTGTGGAGTAACTAGAATTGAGAGAGAGGGACCAGGAAGACACTGAAATCAGCGTGGGGACAGCAATCCCTAGTGAGCATGGTCTAGTCGGAGGTCACAAAGTGAAGACCCAGAGCCCTGGTCACTCAGTCAACATGGAGGCTTCTGTTTCCATTAGAGGGGAGCTGAAGGGACTCACAGCTAGTCACGGTATGGAGGTGAGAATTTCAACAGAACAGGCCACCTGGCCTGAGATTGTACAGGAGGTAAAACTCCCCAGTCCTCTGTTTGAGGAGCTGGTTCAGGAAATGATTGCTGTTCCCACCCCCATTCTGCGTTTGGGCACACTGGCACTGCCAGGCACTTACTTAGCCTGTTGGAGGGCCCAGCCCCCAGCAGGCACCCGCGGGTTTCCCCAGTCCTGGCAGAGGGCAGTGAGAAGGAACAAAGGCCCAGTCTCTGCCTGCTCAGGTCCCCACCCCCTTGCCCACCCCTGGCACAGAAGGACCAGGGCCCCGAGGGAGCCCAAGAGCAAAAGCAGCACCCTCCCCTTTGCCCATGATGTGAGAACCCCCTCCCGCTCCTACAGGCCTGCTGGCACCACGGTATTCCCCCTAGATTCTAGGATGGGAAAGCTGAGTGCAAAGGGTGAGGATCTGGCAGCCACTCAGCTGGGATTTGAACCCAGATCCTTATGCCTGCAGAAGCTACCCCCTAGATGCCATGTGCATCTGTTTTGATCAGATGTAGCTCACAGGTAGCTACAGAGCAGGAACAGAGATGGCGGCGCCTGGAGAGCCCAGTGAAGTCCTGGGGGAAGGAGCAAGCTGCCTAACCCTTACTGCCCTGTCTGCCTACCTGCCACCAGGGCCCGCCCAGTGCTGGTCACAGCAGAAGGCATAAAGCCAGGGAGGAAGCAGGTGGGGAAACTGAGTCAGCACCCAGGCCCCCTAAGTCCCTAGGGTCCACTCAATCCAGTCAGAGGTAAAGGAGACATCGGTTCCTTTGGAGCCTCCAGCTCCCCATCCGTAACAAGGGGCTGTTGCCCACTAGGGCCTGCAGTCCACGAAGCCATGGCCTCCACCCTTCTTTTGCTGTCCCTCTTCCTGCCCAAGGCTGCCCTGCGTTTCCAAAGGGCCCTGCACAAAAGACTGAAGCCCACCTGCTCTGGAGAAGCCTGGGAATAGCTGATCCCTCCCTTTAGTTCCAGACCCCACCAGGAACGACCACCACATTCACCATGCCCCGAATAAAACACTGGGTACCCAGATGTGACTGGCTCACTTCAGAAATGGTACTGAGGCTCCAGGAGGCTGGAACCACCTAGTGTGTGAGGAACAAAGCGGGGTAACCTGCTCATGGACTAGGGTTCAGTCCCACTGGAGTCCCAGACCGTGGAGTGGGAGAGGATAATGTGTGATAAAGGACCGAGCCCCACACCCACAGGAACAGCTAAAGAGCCAGGGCCCCAGGGTCCCAGGGGACAGGCCAGGCTCCTGGAGCCCTGGAGCTACATGAGCGATGTCCAAGCAGGCAGCCTTGGGCAATTCTGGGGCTCAGTTGTCACTTTGGTCCACAAAACCTCTCCAAGACCCCTCTTCCTGCCATGTTATTAGCAAAAGTCCAGAAAGTTCCACTGCCCCTGCCTGCCAGGGCCTGAAGTGCTTGGGAAATATCTGCATCCCAGTTTCTCCCAGAGGCCTGCATGTTCCTTCCAGCTGTGAGCACCTCTGGCCGGTTACAGCCTTTGCCCAGCAGGCCGTGGGCAGGCAAGGCCGCCACCTTACACAGAGCAGTGCCCTCCTGCTGCCCAGGCCCCTGTATCAGACACAACTCATTTTAAAGAAAAAATAATATTTATTTGCAATATAAACAAAGTCCCGTTGCTGGTTCGGGATATATATATATGTGCGTGCGTGCGTGTGTCTGTGTGTGTGTGTGTCTGTAGGGTCACAAATTTTCCTTCATAAGATCATAAAGCAAAACTGGCCACCCTCTTGGCATACCCTCATTAACACAAATCTGATGAGTCTTTCTGGGTTTTTCTTTTTAAAAGTAAAAAAGAGAAAGAGAACCATGTACAGCATGGAAGCTTTTTGTCAATTTCTCAACTGCGGCAAGATTTTAATCCTTTGCCTTAAAGAATCCCTGAAAACAACCCCTGTGAGGTAAGATGCAGAGGGGGCAGAGTTTCCGTGGCCTCGCTCACATGCGGAGTGCTAACTCCCTCAGGGACCCCCCAGTGCAGTCCTGACACCTGGGTAGAACTGAGGTTGGAGAAGGAACAAAACTGGGGGAAGGTAACGGAATCCGTGGCTTGTTGTGTGGCTACTGGGGGTGGGTTGGGGGGTGGACACAGCCTCACATCCCTTTCACTTACACCCTTGCCCCACCTGCCCCTGCCCTGGGATTGAAATGGGTGTGAGCTTCCTGGCAGAAGGCATGGGCGATGAGAGCAGGGCAGGCCTCCACGGGCAAGGCAGCCACAGTGGCAGCCGAACCAAAACTACCAGAGTCAGGGAGCAGCTCGGGAGGCAGGGCGAGGACCCGACCACCTAAGCATTCCCAGCCCCTGGGCCTCCACTCTCCATTTTTAAGAGCGAGTGAGACAGACGTAGTGGGCAGTACTGGAAAGGGCCCAGGGCCCAGGCCCTCCCAGGGGCTGAGCCCAGTGGGCTAATGCTACTGCTTGGCAGGGCCTCCCATCTCCTGCCTCGGGGAGTCTGGAGGGAGCGCAGAGGGGCTGCTGGGGGCAGAGAATGAAGAGGCCACCCTCCGGCCTGCCAGTCACAATTTGCAGCAGTTATCGCAGGCAAATGCAGTGCCAAGTCAGGGGGGAGAAGGGCAGCTGGGGCATGACTGGGGGTCCAACATTTGGAGACCAGCAAGCCATCCCTTCAAGAAGGGCCTGCGACAGAAAGAGGCTTCACACATGTGCAAAACGCATTTGGTCAAGATCAACACGGGGTTTGTCTTTCCCATTAAAAAAAAATTGCTTTTTGAAATAGAAAGAAAAACAAAACTGAGAACGCTTCTCTCTCTCATAAGAGCAAGAGAAAGATGAAATACTGGTTTATACAATCCACTGTTGCATGAAGCCTGAAAATAACACTTTTCATTAAAAAAAAAAAAAAAAAAAAAAAAATCAAGAAGAGCTTGAACACTCTCCGTGCCCCAGAGAGCTTGGATTTACCTGCCAAAAGTAAAAAGTAAACTCAGGTCCATGGATGTGTCTTTAAAAAACAGCCGAACCGGCTGGGCCCTCAGCAGAGCAGTGTCCTGAACAAGGATGAGGCCCGCTGCACGCCCAAAGCTTATGTCTGAGGGCCGCGCGCTCTCGGAAAATCCTGCCGAGGTGAGGGAAACTCGGCCACCCATGAGCCTGGGCCCTGGGCCCAGGAGACCTCCGTCCGTCCCTCAGGCCAGATGCAGCAGGTGCAGGCCCACCTTTTGGCCCCGTGGAGGGCTGGCACCCTGGCCCCTGGGACCCTGGTCTCACGTGGACTCGAGCGTGTTGAGAGGGAACAGGTTGTGGTTGGTGGGTGTGGAGAAGTAGAGCTGCTCGCTGGGGGTGTGGTTGTCGCACGGGCTACTCAGCCCCAGCGTCCGCTCGAAGTCCAGCAGCTGCCCCATAAAGTTGAAGTTGGGTGAGATGTTGGACTTTTTCCTCTTGACAAAGTCGTAGGCGTCGTTGAGCGACAGGTTCATCTTCTGCATCAGGTAGGCCACGGTGACCGTCACCGAGCGGCTGATACCTGCCAGGCAGTGCACCAGAACACCACACTTCTTGGAGCGGGCCTCGTCTGAAACACACAGGCAGGGGTCAGGGGGGCACCTCCTCCATGGAGCCCCAGCAGGGAGGCTGGGACACAGAGCGTGGCATGGTCACTGGCTGGCGCTGCCTGACTCTTAAGGGACCTCGTGGGCAGTGACTTGGAGCAGCGGGCAAGGGCACGGCCATGGAGAGGGTTCTGCCATGCATTAGCTCCAAGTCACTGGGCATCCCTGAGCCTCTCAGTTTTCTCATCCAAAACAGCTCCCCTTATTTCCAGGGCTCGCGTAAGGACCCCAGCTGAGTGAGGGGCACTGTGATGGCCAGTCACCGCCAGCCCGCCCGCTACACGACTGGCTCCGAGCACATCACCTGCAGCCCTCAGGCCCTCTATACCACAGCTAGCGAGCTGCTTTTTCAAACAGGGAAACAGATGCAGAAACACAGTGACAAGGCCGAGGTCATGCAGGCCTCCCAAACCCTGTACCTGTCATGTCAATCCCGATCTGGGGGTCCCATGAGAACCCCCCGGAGGGCTTTACGGGGAAACAGGCCTGAGGAAAGGTCTTCCTCAAGCGAATGAGTGGCCTAGCTCTGCGCTTGGTCTACCCTGCGCTGAGACTGTCCCCAGGGCCTTCGCTTCACTCTTAAATAGTTCAGGACTAGAATGAGGGCCGCACTGCATGGGATTTGCTTAAATGGGGCCTATTCACCCCACTTACTAGACTCCCCTCTGCAGGCCAATGTGTCAGTGACATATCTCACCAGATACATTCAGGTTCTACCAGCCCCCTCCTACACCCACTACCTCTCCTAGCTCCCCCCAGAGTCATGCTCACTCCTCTGCCTGACACACAGTAGGAACTCAATAAACATGGCTCAAGTCACTGAACAAAGAAGCTCTCCTCCCCGAGGACTCCAGAGCAGCTGCCTCTCTCTGCTGGAGAACAGCAGGTTAACGAAAGGTAGCTCTGGGGGCCTGGAGGCCCCACCTCCTGATTCTGAGCCTGCTGGGAGCCAGGCCCTCGGTCAGCGCTCTCCCACAAGATGACACACGGGTTCACAAACTGTTCCTCACCTGCTGCTCACTGCCTCTAGCTCCCCATCCCACCTCTACATGAGGGAATCCACGGATAAGTATACAGTCAGTGCTTAATACAGACTACAGGATTGGCTAGGGGCAAGATAGTACGGGAAGAGACAGACACTGTGACTTCAAGCAGAACTATGAGATCTGACCTTGAGATCTGGGGCTGGTGGAGGGGGTGGTGGCAGCCAGCCTCTCGAGATAACATGCAAATATAGGGAGCGCTTTGCCCCCAAACTCACTTCTCAGGTGATCCAAAGTGAAGTTGCTGCCTTTAATTTTTAAGTGTGGCAGAGAACGAGGGGTAGGGGGTTGGTGCTTGAAACCACCCCTCTGAATCCTATGGGATATGTGGGCCCCAATTCCTTCACTTGTCAAAGAGGGAAAAAGGTTCTCCCTCACTCTAAACCCCTATTTTGTCCCCCTAGATGCAGAGCAACCTTTAAGAAGAATAAAAGCCCCCACAGCAGCCAGGCTCAGCCCTGGGGAAGTAGGGGGGGGGACTTGGCGCCCTCTCCAATACCCCTCTCAGTGGCAAAGCACCCACAGCCCTCTCGGTCATGTCCTCCTGGGCAGAGCTGGGAAGCTCTGGGCAGCCCCAACAACAACCCCTCCCCCAGGCCTCAGCTTCCTTCCTTCCTCCCAGCCAGGCACCTAGTTTTAGTTCCCAGTAAGCGGATGAGGCGGGGAAGCCTCCCACTTCCTGTTATTAAAGCCAGCCCAGCCCCGCTGACACCGAAACGCCCTCCTGACACCAAAACGCCCTCCACTGGACACAGCCACGACAGGAGAAGACTTCCCAGGCCACCCCCACCCTGCCACCGGAGGCTGGGTGAAAACACTAGGTCACCAGGCTCAGAGAGCCAGGGCTCACATTCATCCTGATCCCAGATCCCTTCCCCACACCCTGGATGCTAGCGAAGGCCAGGGAGGATGACCTGCAGTATAATAGCCTCCAGCTGGCCAAGAGGAAGCAGGATGGGGAGGTCAGAGATAAGGCAGCAGGCCGAGTCAGCTGAGGCTGGGGACGCAGGGGATCGGAGGGCTCTAAGCCAGACAGCAGAGTGCTCTGCTCGCCCCCACATTCTCGGTATACCTCCAAACTCTTAGCAAGTCCCACAGGCTGCCAGGGACATTTGGGGCTCCACCGAGGCATTCTAGGTCACCACATGCGAATGGCTGCCTTTCTGGGGTAGGTCTCAGGCTCCGGGGCCAATCCCTTTAGCCCCCTCAGGTACACAATAAAGCATAAAGAGATATTTTGACAGCCCCATCCTGCAGAGACACGTGTGCTGGGGCGTGATGCAGAGTAAGTGAGACCCGTGGGAGGTCTGAGAGCTGTGATGTTGCAGCTTGCTGAGGCCAAATGGTGGGGCCAGGAAAACACAAGCTGGACGGCAGAATCTATGTGGTACCAAAAGCTGGGGGGAGTCCAGAACTCAAAGGATTGCTTGGGCCCTGAGGGCCTCAGTGACTCACAGCAGGCAGTGGTACACCCATGGCACATGCTGGCACATGCAGGGTACACACAGGTCTTGACAGGCCCAGAGGTACCCAGCTGGGCACGGGCGACACCCAGAGTCGCATACACACCTTGACACGCCTGCCCACCCACCCTGCCCAGAGCACCGCAGCACCTACCAATGAAGCTGATAGCCTCAGGGAAGAACTGGGAGAGGTTCTGGCTCCAGTGGTCAGAGATGGGGATCTGCTTGTAGGTGAACTCGCCGCCGTGCTCGAAGGCATTGGGCAGGTTGGGCGTAACGTTGAGGATATACTTGATGCCGTACTTGCCGAGCACGTCCAGGTTGGTGGAGTCCTTGGCGCAGCCGAGGTAGAGGTAGGGCAGGATCTGGACGGGGAAGGCCGGCTGGCTGGATGGCACAGGGCTGCCGTCTGACTCGGTGGCACTGCTGGGCAGCTCTCGATCCGACTCACCATCTGAGCAGTCAGAGCTAATGCGGAGGCCCCCCAGGCCCAGCACTGAGGTGGGCGGCGAGCCACTCGGTGAGGACGAGCTGTCCACGTTGGTCTCGCAGTGCTCTGAGTACTCTGTCTGGAACTTGTTGAAACCACCTGTGGCCAGGGTGAGACAGGGCCTGCGTGAAAGACTGTTGATGCCCCTGGCTAATGCCCCCACTCCAAACTGGCTGTACAAGACTGACAGTGGCCAGGCCTCCCCACGTCAAGCACCGTAACACCAACAACAGTCAAACGGGTCATGCCAAGTAAGTTACACATGGTGCTCTCCACACCTATCCTACGACCCAATTCACAGATGAGGAAACTGAGGCCCCAGGAGGTGAAGAAAACTGCCTAAGTGCCATACCCTTACCCATATACTTCAGGGACCTCAGCCATACCGCCAGTTTCAGGGCATTTGAGGACAGCTCCCCCACTCCCAAGCTCATTTCTCTCCCACAGTGCCCATGCACATCTGGCCCCAAGGGGGTTCAATAACGACTAAGCAGTAAAGAAAGAAGGGGCTTGAAAACTCCTTCTTTCAGATGAGACCGCAGGGACCAGAGCTGCAGTTGGGTCAGAAAACAAGGCCTGGGCCCCCTGACTTGGAATACAGAGCTTGCCTCGCGAACGCTACCAGTTAGGGAGCTATTGGCTTGCCCTTTCCCCAGCAGAGGCAGGTACTTAAAAGCGGCTCCAGCTCTACCTCTCCAGAAATCCCTAGAACACAATACCTCCTACCCACACAGGAGGGTCCCTGGGGTCTTCACAGGGACAAGAGATGGGGAGTGCAGCTAAGCATGGGCCCTGTGCTGGAGGGTGCAGCAGACCTCCTTTCCCCTCCCCTCCTGCCTGCCCTGCTGCCAGCAAGAGGCCATTTTGGAATGTTAATTGGAAACACCGGCTTCAGACACTGTTTCTCCCCCCACCCCCCCAGCTCCCCCTTCTGAAAGCTATGGGGTAGCAGGCTGGGG
Organism: Scalopus aquaticus; assembly: GCA_004024925.1. Classification (NCBI taxonomy): domain Eukaryota; kingdom Metazoa; phylum Chordata; class Mammalia; order Eulipotyphla; family Talpidae; genus Scalopus; species Scalopus aquaticus. The sequence goes on from PVIJ01000765.1 coordinate 38,623, forward strand.
ACTTGAGGGGTCCCTGGAAAACATTAGGGGCTGGAGTAAGGGACATTGTTTAAGACGCCTAGTGCCTCCAAGAGGCTGTGATTCCCAAGTCATGAGACCCATGCCAGAATGCTGGAGTCCCCCCAGCCCAAAGGGTCCCTAGGCCCCAGGGCAGTGGATGGTGCTGCAAAAGGCTCCTGTCCCGACCCTAGCCTTCCAGAGACACGTATTACAAGCTGTAAGAGTAGGACTTGGGTGCCCCCTTGCCTTGGAAGGTCCCAGGAGGAGGCCCCTCCCTCCGAGGGGGCTCAGCTGGAACCTGCAATGGCCCCCCCAAAAAAGGGGGAAAAAAGGAAAAGCCCAGGCAGGGAAAAGTTTTTCAGACGACTCGAATCGTGCACGGAAAGGAGCAGCTCCGCGGCAGCCTAAACCTGCAAGCCGAGGGCCCCGCTCCCGGGATAAGTGGATGCGGGGAGGGGGCGACGTGGCGCCCGGAGGGGAAGGCTGAGCACAGGGAAAGACAGCAGCCTCTGGCGGGGGCGTCAGGGAGCAACAGGAGAGCTCTAATCCCGACGGGGGTCTCGGTGCTGCCCTCACCTTGGAGGTAGTAGGCCTGGCAGCCGTCGTCGCGCAGTTTCTGCAGAAGAAGGCCGAGCACCGAGGCGGGAGCGCCAGGTTCTGGCTGCCACTCGGCCGTGGCCTCGTCGTAGAGCAGCACGGTAGCCGCCTTGCAGCGCGTGGCAAAGCGCTCCTTGTCGGCGTGGTTGGGGATGATGGAGCGAATGGGCAGGTTGCCCTTGCGCAGGCGGCGCAGCATGAGGCCCGGGATCGCCAAGTTGATGGCCGTTTCGATGTGCGACGACTCGAAGAGCTCGTGCGGCCGGCAGTCGAGCAGCAGCAGAGACGCGCCGCCGCGCGCCTCCAGCTCCTCCTGTAGCCACTCAGCACTCTTGCAGGGCATGGCCCCCGCACCCGTCGCCGCGCCCGCTCCGGTGCCCGAGCCAGATCCGGACCCCGCACCGGGCTCCGACCCCGCCCCGGTGCCCACAGCCGCCGACGCCCCCGAGTCCGACATGTGCGCCCGCGCTGGGGGGCCGCGGAGCTGGTTTTTCATGGGGAGCGCGGGCGGCCAGGGCCGGGGCCGGGCAGCCTTGCCCAGGGACGGCACCGCGGCCGCGCGGGCCCCAGCCGCGTCTCCGGGCGCCCGCCTCCCGCCGAGCTGCGCGCCAGCCGCCCCGGGCTCCCGGCCTCCCGGCCTCCGTCCCGCCCGGCCCTCCGCGCGCGCCGCGGCCTGACAGTCCCAATTAAACGGCGGCTCCGGCGGCCGCGCGCCGAGGCGTCCTCAGGGGGGCGGGGCCGCGGGGCCGGCGCCCGGGCTTAAAGGCGCCGCGCCTCTGCTGCCCCTCCCCGCAGGTACGCGGGCGCGCTTGCTGCCGAGTGCGCCCCGGCTCCTGCGCCGGGGCTCGCGCCCCGCCTCAACGCTGCTGCCGTATCGCCTCCATCTGAACTGTGACTCTCCCAGGGGATGCGGCCAAGACGCGCTCCCAGGTCCTCTTTGCCAGCACTCCCGGATCTTCGGCGTCCGACGGTGAAGGGCTGCCCCGGGGGCGTCCTGCTTCTGTCATTCCCTCCCTAAATTCCCAGAAGCTGAGTTCCCCTGAGATGGGTTAGGAGGGTCTGGTCACGCTGAGCCAGCCTCCCCTCCTCCTGCCTCAACCTCATTCATTCACTCTCAGTGAGTTCATTCAACAAATGGAAGTTGAACGCCTACTACGTGCAGGCACAGTGCTTAGGCGTTCACCGTTCCAAGCGATTGGATAGTCCCTGTAGTGGCCATAGGCGCCCAGACCTGAAGGTCTCGCGTCTCACGCCAGCAGGACTGACGCAGAATCAGTACCTATGCCCAGAGTCGCGCCCCCCTCCGCGGGCAGGTGTGGAGAAATCCTAGAAATGACCAGCTCTGGAAAAAGAGAGATAGCCCTTTAAGGAAGCTTTACAAACGGGGTGGTGACAAGCGCCGAGCGCAGCCCCACGTGACTTTTCCAGAAGGGGCGGGTGGAGAGAGTCTTTATAATGCCCTCGCCTCCCCCCCCACCTTTCCAATGCACCAATGAACTTTCCTGATAGGCGGGAGTGCACCTCACAGATAGCCAATCGTAGCCAAGGAGACGGGGAGGGAGGGCAGGAGAGATGGAGGCCGGGAAGGAGGAGGGGTCAGTCGCCGGTTCCACCCAATGCGGGAAGTGGGCGGGGCCGTCCGCCAGCAAGTTGTGCCCCCTCGCAGGAGGGCGGGGCGGAGGAGGTGAATGGATCCTCAGGTAGCCCTGGAACAAAGCGGCTTGACTGGAGCGGCGCGCGTGCGCAGAGGCTCTCTCGCGTTCGCTTTGGAGCCCGGGTGGTCCGCCCTGGGAGGGACCTCGCGCCTGGTCGACTCCTGGCGGAGTGAAGTGTCCCCACCTCCCTGGGCCTCGCCCCTCCCACTCTGCCCAAATCTGGTCGGCTCGGAGCCACCTTGCCCCACCTCCAACTAGAGGAAGTCGGGATCAGGTGGGGCCCTATGGTGCTGGAGTTTGCCATGGGAGGGTTTCTGAACATGGAAGATTTGCACTTTCCACAGACCTGATCGGAAGTCACGAAGAAGGCATCTCCCGGTCTTCCATCGTAAGTCCTTTTACCTGAAGGACTTCATCCCAGGCGCAGTGCGGTGTCCCAAAGGGTCAGGGGTCTCTCCCACTGCCATGCTGACACATTCCAGCCAGAGATGGTCTTATTCCTCGGAATTCGGATTCATACCCAGAGAGGTGAAAGGAGGTCACCAACCTCCTGCCCCAAAATGTCCTATAGTTGCAGGGAAGATCCCACATCCTTCGGGCCCCAAGACCCGTGGAGCTTCCAGGGCCCGAGAGGCCCAGACTCTTGCTTCTCCCTTTCCACTTGTTGCTGGTGTATTGCATGATCAGAGTGGCATGCTCACTTCCCCAGGTCTCAGTTTAACCCGTGTAGGAAGTGCCGGTCTGGACAATGCCCAGCCAGTCCACAAATCCATCCAACTAGGAGGGTGCGTCTCCCAGGCAAGGCCTCAGGGATGGCTGTCAGGGATGGAGGCAGCACACAAAAAAAGAGGCCTGGTGTGTGAGGAAAATGCTCTGGGAGTTAAAAAAAAAAAAAGAAAACGGCAGAACAGATTCACAGGGATGGGGCATCATTCCTTGGAGGGTTCGCTGAGAGCCTGTGGAACACCAGATCCTTCCCTGAGCTTTGCTAACAACTTGTGCCAGAGGAGGAACTGGCCAGCACTCTCACTAGTGGGGGCACAACTTCCACTGTGTCCCCAGTCTGTTCCCCATCCATGAAGAAGAATCTCCCTAGAGAGAGGAAAGGAAGCCGCCTCCTTTCACATTAGCTAGTGATGGCTCCACTGCCTCTTCCCCTCTGGGCTCCGGGGAACATACTCCCTGAAGAAGAGAACTGTGAGGACATGTGGGATAGGAAAGACTCCCCTAGGGGTGGGGTGCATCCTCCGGCAGGGATGTAAAGAGGGGCAGGATCTGGGTGAATACAGGAGAAGGGAGAGCAAGCAGAAGGATGACAATAGAAGCAAAGCGGTGAAGGGAACTCTGCCGGGCTATGTGAGATGCCAGCACTGCCCCAGGCTCCCGTCACCCAGGAGAGACCTGAGGTTTCAGTTCCTGAGTGAAACTCCCGCTCCATCTAGACACAGTGCATAAAATGGATCCTAACCCTGCTGCTGCAGAGCGCAGCACTGTTTGACTTGCAAGACCCAGAGCATAGCCAGAACTTGTCCATGCTCAGACAGCAAGAGGCCAGGGCTGCCCCTGCACAGGGCCTCAGCCAGCAGCTGTAAGCCTCCCTCAGAGATGCTGGGAGAGGGGAGACCTGGGACTCTGGGGTAGGCCTTGGGATCAAAGACATTCCTTTTCTTCAGGAATGTAGCTTTTCCTGCCCTTCAGGGGTTTGGCCCTCCCTCATCCCCAGGAGAGGGTCTCCCTGCCCCTTGGGGGTGAGGCGAGGGCCCTCAGACAAGTTAGGGTCCCTGGGGGTGAGTTGATCTTCTGAGGGGAGCTCTGAAGTCTCTGCCTCTCCCTCTCACTTCCAAGTCTTTGCACAGCCTGGACATTTTTTGCCCTCACCTGTTGCCTGCCTTCTAGAAGATCCTAGCTCAGGTATCATGTTCAGGAAGTCCTCCTCTGGTCCTCCAGGCTAGATTAACCCCTTGCTCCTGGGATCCCTGCCCCCATCTTCACTCTGGACTCTACCATAGTCACTGTTTAACAGCCTCCTCCTGGTGAGCACACAAACGGCCGCCTCTTTCTTTCCTGACACCCCCCACCTCCCAACTTTCTCGTGCCTGATGGCATGCCTGCCTCCCCTCAAGCCCATTCCTCCTCCTGCCATCCCTGTCTCATCCCTGTTCACCCAAGCAACAGGTCCAAATCCATGAGGCATGTTTGGGGTTGTCTTCCCTGTCTGCACAAAATCAGCCCCAGAACCTCACAGTGAAGGGGCCTTCCCAGCAGGGCAAGGCTTGACCATGAGGGTGGAATGCTTGTTCCCAAGAGCAGATATGAACTGGTGCAAAGTCTACCCCTCGAGACACACACACACACACACACACACACACACACACACACACCCACCCCTTGGTGACCCAGGAGCTGTGTCCCTAAGAATAATTTAAGCATCTTGGGCCTCCCCGGTGGCGCAGCGGTTAAGCGCTGCTCTGTGGAGCTGTTGGCAGCGGCGACGCAAGTTCGACACCCGGCCGGGGAGAATCCCACATGGCACGGCAGACCTCTCCTGCCTTGCCCACTGCTCCCCTCAGCAGTGTATTTCTGATCTGCCTGTTCTGCTCCCCGCTCCTTCTCTGGTGAACCCTCTTGCCGCCCCACACCTCTGGCCTGTACCCCTGCTTGTATGTATAAATAAAAAATAAATCTTAACAAAAAAAAAAAAGAATAATTTAAGCATCTTGGCAGCTGACTTCCCTTACCCAGTGGTGCCCACAGAGAGCTTAGAGATGGGCCATCATGTTCTGAATGGCACATGCAGAGAGGAGGTATGGAGGGGGGTCAGTTCCTTGCCCTCCCATCCTAAGAAGATTGGCACAAATGTACGGTGAGCTCCGGCTGGCTTCTAGGAGGGCAGCTTTCCAATAGAGGGCTCTCTTTCACATCCGCTGTGGTAGCTGAGCATGCGCTGGGGTACAGCTGCTGGGGTGGCAGCCCATGCTCCACCAGACTGGGGGATGTACCATAAGAGCTCTGCTGAGACCCAGTCTGGGGGGCACTCTGCTTGCCCTGAAACTGGGTGAGGCGCCTGCCTGGGCTGCCATCGGAACAGATAATGTATAAGCCAAGCCGGCAGTGGACTGCAAAAGATCTGGCCACTCTCCTGGACACAACTCCTGGCTATACACACACGTGTGTGCGTGTACACAGATGCACGTAAGGACACATACACATAGGTACAAACAACACGTAGACCTACCGAGAGATCGAAGACTCCCAGGCACATATGTGTGTACAGAGAAGTACACAGATATCAGCCTACACACAAGAGCGGATATGTACAATATGCCTGTACACACACCTGTGTGTCTGGCCACCGCCACTCTTGGTGGAGAGGTAGTCACAGACAGGCACGTCGGAGGGGTTGTTACAGGCTGGTAGGACCCACACTTGACCCCCAGGCCTCCAGTCACCTGCGCTCAGCATGCCTTATTGCTGTAGCGGGGATCTCTGCGGTGACAGGTTCTGCATGGAATGGGAGTCCACCCCAGCCCTCGTCCCAGCAGGAATCTGCCAGGCCTGGGTGAGAGCGGTACTTTGTGGGGAAACTGCTGCCTGGCATGGCTCTGGTAATGGGGAGCAGGTACCTGTTCATCCTTCCCCTGCCCACGTGTGTGAGGCAGAGAAGGTAGGAGTCCAGAACCCTCCGGAGCACCCTGGAGCAAGGGTCACACCCAGGAAAGCCAGAGAACAAGACCTGGCAGGTTGGAAGCCATCTGGGAGATCCCTGAGGGTGTCTGGAGAAGGAAAAAGGGAGGGAAGAGAGCAGGACCTGCCTGGGCCAGGGAGTGTGCAGGGCAGTGAGGCTGAGGCGGCACTTCAGAGGAGGAGAGTGGGACATGGTTCCTCCCTCTCCTAGCCCCCCACGGCAGTGACAGAGCTGACCCGTGGCCAACCTCCCCACGTGCTTCCCCACGACACTGGCTTGAGAGTAAGCGCTTGCCCGGCCACATACCCGCCCACAAAGCCCAGTCGGGGGATGGAAAATGGAGGACATCCACTCACCACTCTGGTGTTTTACTCCTGTCAGACATTACTAGTTAATCACAGCATTTTTTTCTTGGGAGCCATCCTCTGGCCTCAAAACCCTTCCAAGCAGGCATGGCCAGCTGATTGATTGTGATAGGGGAGATGAAATCTATTTGCTAAGGCCCCAGTTCGTAGCCAAACTGGCTATGACCTCTGTCCCCACCCCCAGCTCATCTCTTCCTGTTCTCTTCCTGACCCTCCTGTGTGCCTCCAACACAGCGCCTCTGTCTCCACACATTTCCTCATCTTGTTCCCCACCCTCTGAAACCACCTCCAGCTTCTGAGGGGCCACAGCCTCAGCCTCAAAGCCTGTCCTGCCTGACCTCAGGGCGTCTGCTCTTTCTCAGAATCTTTCCCCCCGGGGCCCAGCATTGTCCACGCTCTGTAGATTCTGCTGAATCTACAGGGGTGGGGGGTGCAGCGGGGCTGGGTATGGTGCCTCACTCTGTGACTTCACCTAGGTGAGCCTCCCTTTGGTCAGTGGAATCCCCCACGAGGCCATCCAGAATCCCGGAACCCTTCCAGGCCTTTCTCCTGGCCCCACCCTCCCTCTCACTTAAGCTCTCATAGGGATGGGGTTCCCCTAAGAGGGCTGAGGGACTGCTGGGCTAGTTGGCCTGGGCAAGTGATCATCTCAAGCTCTGCTAGTGGGGACTGGGGACTGATGTCAAGCGGGTCTGGTTTCTGTCTTGGCCTAGAGGCCACACCCTATGTTGCCCTCACTCCATTATGTCTTTACAACTTCAGCCCGCATTTGCCCCAGATTCCCCAGTGAGGAGAGCAGAGCAGGGCTTGCCTGTCCCTTCTACAGATGGGAAAGCTGAGGCCTAGGCAGGGAAATGTCTTGCCCAAGGGCCTGGCTCCAGCCCCCAGCCAGTTACTCACCCACTGAGCTTGGGGTGAGTCATGGTGGCCCAGGTGATGGGAAGGAAACATATAAACATGGGCAAGTGGGAAGGGCGGCCGGGTGGGAAGGTGGAAGCGCCTGCCCAGGGCTCCCAGCTATGAGTTCCCATACACCGGCGCCTGTGGGCCTACCGGGGAGGCACACACCCGAACATCTGAAATCATGTTCACTCTGGCCTCATACTAAGAATCTGTGTCGGGCCTCCCTGGTGGAGCAGTGGTTAATCGCTGCACTGTGGAGCTGTGGGCAGCAGGGAGGAGGAGATTCCCACGTGGATGGCATGGCAGACCTCTCCTGCCTCGCCCGCTGCTCCCCTCAGCAGTGTGTTTACGTCGATCTGCCTGTTCTGCTCCCCACTCTGTCTCTGGTGAACCCTCTTGCCACCCCACGCCTCTGGCCTGTACCCCAGCTTTGTGCATAAATAAATAAATCTTTAAAAAAAATAAAAAAAAAAAGAATCTGTGTCATCCCTGGAAGGGCTGTCAACCCATTTAACAGGCGGGGAAACCAAGGCCCATGGTCACAAGTGGAGCTGCAGCAGGGGAATGGGCCCCAGACTGAAAACCCAGCGTTCCTCTTCCCAGCTGGCATTTACTGTGTGGCTCCAGGCTCCTGCAGGAGGAGGCTCATTCTCTGCCACATCTTTCCCATTCCCTGGGTGGTGGGAGGTCAACACTGAGGGGCGGGCAGGGGAAGAGAAGGGGGACAGACTGGGAGCATAGGTAGCTCTTCATCCCATTATGAGAAGGGTTATAGCCCACACACACGGCATCTGTGCCATCAAATGCCCTTTCCACCTCCATGGCATATCTGGCTAACCCATGCTGGGACCCAGTTTCCTGCCTCTGCCCTGGATCATCTTATCAGCCTCCTTCCCAGCCCAGCTCCATCCCTACAGCCTGGGTCCCATGTAGCAGCCAGAGGGACCTTTGAGACTATGACCCAGGCCTGGCCCTCCCCTGCTCCTAAGCAGCCCACTGTTCCCAGTACTGGGCCCAACTCCCCTCTAGGGCCAGCCGGGCGGGCATGATCTGGCCCTACCCTTTCCCCCACCACTCCACCTCCCCTCAGGACTCCACATTCTCTGGTTGCCCTCCACTCTCTCACCCCCTACCCCCCTGCTTTCTCTTCAGGGTCTTTGCACTCATAGGTCCCTCTGCTGTCACCCTCTTCTCCCAGCTCTTTCCTTTGACTTCCTTTTAATCCTCCCCCCAGCCCACTCACCCTCCAGCACCAGAGTGGTCACCAGGGAGGGGCCAAACCAGAATAGGAACCGGGCCTCTCCCAGGCTTTGTGTAGTCAGCCGCGAGCACATGGTCCTAGGATTGAAAATGCCTTTGCTCTCCCCTGTCATGGGGGGGGAACCTCTCCCTCCATTCCCCACAGGGGCCTCAGACTAGCCTATGTGACCTGCCAGCGTCACTCTGTGATTCTGTCATCCAGAAGGCTCCTTGCCATGAAAAGGATGAAACCTTGTTCTCCCTGTGCCTATTGGGGCCTCATCACTGCCCCAGGCTGTTAGGCCTCAATTCCCCTGTTTGAAAGAGGATGTTCCCTCTCCCTCCTCCAGGGGCAGCTTGTGGTGAATTCCTCTGCAAATTGAGTCTAAATTCCTACCTCTTCATGAACTCAGGGTACCTACCTGGGTCCTAAACCTGGGGGACGCCCAGACTTAAACACAGCACCACACCTGAGCCCAGAGGAGGGAAGTGCTGTGTTGGGGGCTCTGATTGAATTGGGAGCTCCTTCTGCTGAGGACTAGGAGCCGATCAACAGCCTGGGAATACAGGCACATCTCTCTTCCTTGGGGTGGAGAGGAAGGCAGAGCAGACGGAAAGGACTCACATAAATCCAGGTGGCAGGTTCTATGCTCCAAAGATCCAGAGCTATGGGTAAAGGCTAAAGCTCTTTTCTCTCGCATCAGTCTCCCCGAATCTTTGATTCTGATGAAAGGCCTGATCACCCCTACCTCTTACAGACTCCCCAGGGCTTGTGGGCAGTGCCTTATAAGTCCACCTGAGATTCTGAGGGATAGAAAGTAAGGCTTTGGAGGAACAAGAGTCCTATCTTGCCATCATCCGCCTTAGTTTCCTTGAAGTTCTGCTCCTTCTGAGGCCACCTGTGCCATGGAGCCCTGACAGTTTGAGCAGAGGATGGGGGGCAGAAGGGGTGCCTCGAGCAGGGGCAGGCATTGCCAGCCAGAGAAAAGCCATGGTATAGTGAGAGCTGGGGGAGGCAGGTATGCCCTGGTTCTGTCTTTGCCAAGCCAGCCTGTGATTTCTTGCTCCGGAGAATCAGCAGTGAGTGGTAGGCCCCTCACAGAAAGCCAGTCCAAGCTTGGAGGCTGGGAGGTGGACGAGGCTGGGAATTCCCAGGGCTCCTGGCTGGCGGATGTGCCAGGGGCCTGGGCTGGGTCTTCGGGTTGGCCAAGGGGCGGGGGCTGGTAGGTCTCTGTAGAAGCCGGGCCTAATTGCCTCACTGGCATCTGCCTGCTGTCTGGGCCTGTCTGGTCCCCTCCCCACCGGCCCACACAGCCCTGTTTTTCAGGGATTCCTCCTGGAGGCATCGCTGGTGACATCGAGAGCGCTGAGTGACCAGACAAAGCTGGGAAAGGGCCCTGGGAGCCAGCTGGCCTGGTCCCGGCAGGAGCCTGGATTGAGGCCTCCGCATCAAGCGCTGTCCCGTTTCACGCCCAGCACCAGCCCACAATGGCTCAGCTGTCCGCTGCCCGCTGGAGCTGGGTGCACACAGCACTCCCGGTGGGCGGGCACCAGTGACAACACCAGGAAACAGTCTGGGGGACTCCCCTTCCTGGCTCCACCTAGCCTTCTCCTGGGGCACGTGCCCCAAGACCTGGGAGAGTCCCAAGAAGAAGAGTTCAATGAACTCTGACTCAGGGCTCCCGGTGGGGTCCTCTGAGGTAGACATGGGCGAGACCAGAGCCAGCTCTACCTGGGGCCCTACCCCCCACCCTTCCCTTCAGGAGCCAGCACTGGTCTAAGCTGAACCGCAGCTCACGGCCCAGGGCTGGGGGCGTGTAGCGCCAAGGGGGAGTGAGAGGCACTGAGAGGGCAATTTGGCTAAAGCTCAGCCTCCCTCAACCTCCCAGAACCACCAGCTTCAGCCTGAGCATCAGGCCGGCGAGTGTCTAGATTTCCCCAGACTGTGGGCACTGTCAGACATGGTGCCCCCCAGGAAGGAACTGGAACCTATGGAGCAGGAAGTCACAGTGCTCCCTGCGGTAGGCTTGGGGGGCTCCTGGAGGTGCTTCAGGCTCTTCATCTACAAAGCAAGGCCATGCCTCTGCCAAGCCTAACTCCCGTGGGTGAGGGGCAACCAGCAGATTCTCACTGAAACTGTCAGAGGGAAGGGCCTCCTTGGCCTAAGGAACTAGCCAGACCCCCATGACCCGCAAGCACTGTGGGCAGCAGGAATGACCTTGTAGCAGACAAGGCTAAGTGCTGACCCTCTGCCCAGCCCTGCACTGGCAAAGTGGGACAGCCCGACATGGTCCTCAGCCATGTTTGTGTTGGAGCAGAGCAAGGTTACAGTGGGCAGGGGGGAGGTTGGGACTGCACCCAAGAAACCTGATTCTAATCCTGACTCCACCACCAGCCTCCTCTGTTGGGGCTTCAGTTTCTTCCTCTTTAAAATGGGGTGCAGTATACCATGTAAGGTGTCTTTGATGCAGGAGAAATGTACCCTTACCCGGTGACATGAACTCAGCCCTCTTGGCCTGGACGGTGGGGAGCAGAGCGCCTCTGTGGGGGCTTGGGAGTAGAGGGCTGAGAAGGGGCCCTGAGCAGAGGCTGGCCCGCAGGGAGGGGCTGGAGCAGGTCACTGAGCGGCTCTTCTGCCCCGTCCTGAGGCTGACGCACAGTTGGGGCAGTCGCACGGCTCTCCCGGCACCCAGGCCCTGCCTGCCAGGCCCCTGCCTGTCACCTGTCTTCTGTCACCTGTCTTCCGGTGAGGACAAAACACCAGGGAGGGAGGGAATTACAGTCACTGGGTCCCTAGTGTGGCCACACCAGCGTCCTGCTGCCTCCCGCTCGCCCTAGCTCAGCTGTTACCCCCTTCAAGTCCCACCCTTTGCCCAGACCCGGGGAACAACCACCCCTGCTCCATCCTCAGGGAGCCTTCCCCATCAGGGGGCTTTGACCCAGGCATCGTGCCTTCTCGGGCTTTCCTCTAGCATTTTCCAAAGGGGGATCCATGGAACGGGTGTTCCTTGATATGACGAGTCGTGTGCTCACATGTCTGGGAAACACGGGGAACCCTGTGGCACCAGCCTGGGGGTGTTGAAAGGTCCTGACAAGTCCTGCAGAGACATGGCTGGCTTTTGCTCCTCTGGCATGTCCCACAATCTGGTAAACACTGCACCAGGGTTTGCATAATCTCCACTACCAGCCTTCGGGACTGTGCCCTCAACGTGTCCTTGCCAGTGGCTCTCCACAGCAGCCGTTCTTTCCTGGACTTCTCGTCCCATTTTTACATGAGAAGCTGAGGGTCCTCAAGGTAGTTGCTCAGAGCCCCTCCCTCTGGTCCTCTCTAGAGACCGGGAGGTCTGCTTTTCACAAGGAGGTCCAGCTGGAAAAAGGCGCCATCCAGGCCTGTCTCGGGGGGACTGGGACTATTGTAGTGCTGGAGAGGAGGCGCAGGCTGAAGCAGAATGAGAGGAGAGGACGCCTGGCCATGCTCCCTCGTCAGCACCAGCCAGCTCCTGGCCACGATCGGCTCCTGTGCTCTCTAGCTGGAGGCTGCACGGGGCCAGACAGAGGCCAGACAGGGAGGCCCTGCAGCTCAGCATGGGGGCTGTGGCCAGGGCCCCCTCCCTAGGCCCAGGCCAGAGTTGGGTTAAGCTCTCTAACGAGTTCCACATGCTGTGGATGCCTCCAAGAGGAAATGGGAAGGGGCTGGGGAGGGGACGAGGGGCCTGAGAGGGAATTGGAAACATGTGTTTTGGAGGAGGGAGGGAGGGGAGGAGAGGGGGAGGAGGCAAGAGGAAGGGAAACTTTATCCCCAGAAGTCCTGGCGCCCACCCCCCACAAGGTTGTTTGCCTGGCTCACAGACTCCGGCAGGTGGGAGGGACCCCTTAGAGGGCCACTCCTCTCCTCCAGGTGGAAAAAGCCCCAAATCCCCAGGCTTGCTGGGCTGGAATTCCAAGCCACTAGGGGCAGGAATGAACCAGGGGGCCATAAGCAAGCCCCTCCACAGCCAGCTGGCTGACCCATGGGGTGCTCACGCTAGATGCTTCTGCAGACCCAGCCCAGCTGCCTGCCCCAGACTCCCGAGCAACTGACCCATCCAGCCCTGACCACCACCTTTGCCCCTCTTGGCCAGTAGCTGGGCAGGGAGACCGGCATGTGGCTTGGCTGCCCCCTTCTCCCTCCTGGTCCAATGGCGACCATCCGTGGGCATCCAGATTGGCCTGATGGCTGGAGCCTCATTAGGAAAAGGCGGTGCAGAGCCCATGTTGGCTTGTGAGGTGGGTGGGGTGTCCACTCAGACCCATGGTAGATAGGAGGGGAGTCTGAGAGCCTTGGGGCTACAATAGCTCACTCTCCCAGGAACACTAGGAGGGCCCCAGGTTTCCAGCTAGCTGGCCATGTTGGGGGCCCAGCTCTTTAGCCTTCCAGTCACCTCCCAGTCATGGATTAGAGCCCAACAGGGATAAAGTCCACTCTTAGGACTTAGTGGTCTAGGGGCCTCCCTGGTGGTGCAGGGGTTAAATCTCAGCACTATGAAGCTATGGCCAGCCCCTGTGGCATGAATTTGATCCCCAGCCAGAGAGCTTCCCACATGGCACAGCAGACCTCTCCTGCCTCCCTGCCGCTCCCCTCAGCAGTGTATTTCAGTAGATCCACCTATTCTGCTCCCCACTCTCTCTGGTGACTCCTCTCCCCCGACTCCTGCCCCTGCAGCTCTGGTCTACACCCCAGCTCTTGTCTGAATAAATAATTTTTTTTTAAAAGAACTTAGTTATCTAAGCAAATCTTCCCAGCAGCCCAAAAGAGCTATTCCTGATCTTATCCCATGCTATAGATGAGGAGGATAAGAAACCAAGAGGTGAAGTCAGAGCGATACTGGCAGTGGGAACAGCAGGTGCAAAGGCCCTGGGGCTGGAATGTGCCTGGTGTATCCAAGTAACAGTGCAGAGGCTGGTGTAGCTTGAGGAGTGTGAGGGGTGGTTGGAGGGCTGTAGGAGATGGGGGTGGGGAACAGGCAGGATCAAGCAGGCCCCCCTGGCGGTAGGTAGTAAGCAGTGTGGCCTGTACTTGGAGCGGCTGAAGCCACTGGAAGGGGTTGAGCAGGGATGATGTGAACTTTCTTACAGGTTTTCTTTTTATTATTATTATTATTTTTAAAAGATTTATTTACTTATGCATACAAGAACTGGGGTGCAGGCCAGAGGTGTGGGGGGTGAGAGGATTCACCAGAGACAGAGCGGGGAGCAGAACAGGCAGACCTACTGAAATACACTGCTGAGGGGAGCAGCGGGCGAGGCAGGAGAGGTCTGCTGCGCCATGTGGGAAGCTCCCTGGCTGAGGATCGAACCTGTGCTGCAGTGGCTGCGGACAGCTTCATAGGCTGAGACTTAACCCCTTGTGCCACCAGGGAGGCCCCTCTGTTTATTATTTTTCGATCTTACAGCTTAGAAGTCTCTGGCTGCTATGTTTAGAACAGATGAGAGGGGCCAGGGCAGAAGTGGGAGATTGGGTAGGAAATAAGTAACGTCATCTCAGCAGGTCCTGGCTCCTTGCAGGAGGCTCCCTTTGGAGTAGCTTGTGTGCTAGGCAAGCCCGAACTTCTGGGGAAGACTGGAAGGGCCTCACCTGACCTGTCCCAGCTTGCGGTGCTTATCTCATCTGGTCGCCAACCAGGAGACTTAAGGACACCTCTCGAAGGGCATGGGCATCCCCTTGGGGCCTCGCAAATGCCCCCCTCCCCAAGCACACCCAGCGATGAGGGAGCTAGACCTGACCCCAGGACTAGGGCCACTGGAAGGCAGAGGTCAGCTTCCTAGTTCCAATCATGAAGCCCCACAGCAGTAGACCAGACATGGGCCTCGGAACAGAAAGCACCTTCTGTTTCCAGTTAGCAGGCGCAAGTGAGCGGCTGCCTGCAGGGCCTGGAGGACTAATTGCACTGCTTCTCCTGCTCCAAGTTTCAGAGGTTTCTGAGGCAGATTTTGGATTCTGGGAGCTGAGCTGGGTGGGGCTGGGGGATGTGCTGGCCTTAGAGAGAATGACCAGCACCCCCATCCCGGCCTGCGCATGAGGGTGTCCTGGTTCAGGGGCTCCGTGCAGAGGTGGGGTCTGTCACCATAGGGAATTCTGGGAGTGCTGGATGGTTCAAGAGAGACCTGCCAGACCCAGGCAAGGCCCTGGGCTATCCTAGCCAGGAGAGAGCAATGGGCAGGGCAGAGAGTGGAAGGGGCCAGCAGAGCAGAGCATCTGCAGGGCACATGTGTGGAGCCCAGGCCTGCGACCAGAACGACCAGGAGGGCTGGGTAAACATGGGCCTCAGGCACTAGGGACTTCCTTGACTCCGAAGTAATCTCCTGCAAAGCTGAGTTCAGGCACCCAGCAGGGGAGGATGGAGAACAGAGGCTGATGCCAGTGTGACTGATGCTGGCGTGGGGCCCGGCGCTGCAGGCAGGCAGGACCCCTGCTACTGGATGCCCACAAAGAATACCCAAGTCCCACTTGCGGCACATCCTTCTGCCTGAAAGAGAAGCTTAGGGCTGAGGAAGGGGAGTTTCCGGAAACACGACTTCCTCTCCTGCTGTGGTTCCTTGTCCCAGCACTCAGATTTCTCTCAGGTGGTAGAGAGTAGGTGTGTTACCCGGCAGATCCCTCAGCAATGGGAGGGCAGGAGCAGTGGGGTCTTGTTTACCCTGCTGCTCCACACAAGTTGTTGACCTTTAATGTAGCAATATATTTCCTGCACCCTTCCTCTGCCCAAACAAGTTGGTTGTTGTTAATTGACCTTTAAAGTAACGAGTGTTATTCCTGCAGGGGCCTCTTTCCCCACAAGTCAGTGGTGCCAATCAGACTCATGGGAGGGGCACCCTGAAAGAGGAGAGAAGCCAGGGTCAGGGGAGAAGCAGGAGAGGAGAAGCAGAAGAGAGGTGGGAAGAAGAGAGCAGAGAGAGAAGCAGGAGAGCAGAGGCAGAGAGCAGAGCAGGCAAAGCAGGAGAGAAGAGCAGGGAAGCCGCGGGGAGCAGAGAGGAGAGAAGGAAGCAGAAGAGAGGAGAGACCAGCCCCATGGAGAAGGAAGACCCTAAAAGACGACGAAGACGGCGGTGGCGCCAGCTTCCTGCGGAGGAAAGAAGACGGTTCCAGACTCCGAAGAGAGAAGAGGAAGAATCCATGCCTGGCCTCCAGGGAGGAAAAGAAGCATCCAGCAGCCGCCCTCCAAGGAAGCTGAGGACTCTGTCAGACTGGGCCTTGGTCCTGTCTCTGATGTTGCCTGAAAGGAGCGCCAGAGGCCCTGGGCCTGGTGTCCCAGGGAGCTGTTTGTTGGTGTGACCCAGTGTCTCACGGAGACCTGTTGGCACTGGTGTCTCTGACACGGCTCCTGGGGACCAGTGGCGACTGGTGAGACAGCCGACCCTTGTGGCTGCAGTGAGCTGTTCCCCCGTTTGTAAAATAAACCCCATGTTTGTTGTTCCTGTAGCCTGAGGTCCCTTGCAGTTGTGCGCTTAGGTGAGAACCCACAGACAGTGACCTGTCCTCTTATCAGGCGCTGTCCTTTGTTGTTTGTGGCCTTTTGGGAAGTTTTGGTGGCTCTTGCCTCAGAGGAGCCTGGGCAGTTGTGCCCTGCCCCACCCAGTTTCAGGTGGGGCCGGGGTTTCTGTCCCAGGAAGCACTCCAGGCAGCCCGGGCTCTAGGTGGCCTCACCTCAAGCAGAAGCACTCCCTGGCCTTGCTCTATAAATAGGTTCTTGGGAGACTGTTTCCACACTGGCTGGAGGAGGGTTTGGCACAGGAAGCTTCCTAGTGGCTGTGCCCTGGGCTCCCTGGCCTGGTTCCAGTCTCATCCTGAGCAAGGTTGTGACGGCCCTGAGTCTGGTCCTGGGCGCTCTGAGGTCAGAGAAGGGGTGAAGCCTCTAGAGAGATGCTCTGCGGGAGGCTGAGCGAGTGAGCCTTTGGTGCCCGGACAGCCCGGCTGGGGTGGGTTGAAGCCCACTAGGCAGTGGGACGACTCCCCAAGGCACGAGCCGCCACCAGTCTGCTGCTGCCTTGACCAGCTTGTTTCCCTTCTCTGCAGCCTGGGGGGAGGGGGAGCCTGTGGGGGTGCCTGGCCAGGAGAGCATCCCTGGGTGGATTCCCGTGCCCCTTAGATGGCCACACACTAATTAAGGCTGGAGCCACCAGCGGCTCATCTTGAGCACATCGCTCAGGAAGACGAGGTTAATGGAGCAGGGACAGCGGCCCAGTGTGACTCACCCAGCTCGCTCGCTCAGTGGGCTGGGTTTCCGGGATTCCAGGCAATCACAGACATCACCCCTCGGTCTGGGCTGGCCCCAGTGGCGGCCTGGCCTGAGACAGCAGCAACCGTGGCCTGGGAGCGCTTATTTCTCAGGTAGGGAGGGGCTGACAAGTCCTTCCTCACCGCCTGGGGTGCCCATGATGGACACAGAATCAAGAAATGACAACTCTGCCATCTACAAATTCAGGGCCAGACAGACTCCCCACCCCCGTTGACACACGGGCCAAGTTCCAGGGACGGGCTTGACCTGACACCTAGGCTGGTGAGGGGCACAACAGCCATGCATTGACCACTTCCACTCCATGCCAGTCCCTGCTCTGAGCGCCTCGTGTGCTGGACGGGTATTCACTCACTCAGTCCCCAAAGGTTGGGGCACTAGTTCAAGGTGACAGGACTAGGAGGGGGTGGTTCTAGACTTAGGGGCGGGGGAGGGGTCCTTGACTCCCTGCAGCTCCGGCTCTGACCTCTTGGTAGCCTGCTCCCCACAGTTCACCACTGTGGAGAACCCATGAAGCCCAAGCAGATCTGGGCCAGGGGCAAGGACTGGACGAGGGAGCTGGCTCCCGTCGCCTGAGTCTGTGGAGGGGCGTGGGGTCAGGTGCTCCTGGGAGTGGGGGCTCTGGGGGAATGGGCAGCTGGTTTGCCCAGGTTAGGGTGGGCCCAGCTGGGGGCTGTCTGGCTACTTTGTCCAGTCTACACGCCTCCCTCCGTTTCCCAGCAGTAAGTACAATTTCAAGAATGTGGCAAAGAGAAGCTGGGGGATCATTTAAATCAGACACCTATTCTTTCATTTCTTATCCAGAAAAATTAGGGCATTGGGAAAAAAAAATTAGGGGTGGGAATTGCCACTGAGATGCATTCCCTGACAAAAAAAATCCTTAAACTCATCTTCTGAGCCAAAAAAGGGAGATGTTTGCAATTTGGTTTTCTGGGAGCTCAGCTACCAAAATCCAAAATGAGGAGAGATGACCGAAGTATATGCTTTTCCGGAGGGCTGTTTTTGGGGCAGGAATGGGAGGGATACTAAGGGCCCCAACCCCAGGGGAGCTACTGGGTAGGGGTGACCAGAAGTGTTTGAGGGAACACAGGGTCCTGTCATATGGTCTCCAGCCTCATCAGGTCACCTCAAGTCCAAGTCCACACCCCTCCTCTGCTTGGGGGCCCACGTGCCATCCTGCCTGCCAGCACTGCTGCTACTCCAAACTGTTGTCCAGGCCGGGGGACCTGCAGCCCCTTCATGGAACCGAGGCGAGATGGACAGTCCCACCCTGGTCAGGGCTCCCGAGGGTTCCTGTACTTCTCCCCCAAGCAGCAACCTGGACCACTGGCTTCTCAGTCAGAGGAGCAAGGTTCCCGGTGAGCAGGAAGAGAACTCTTGAGAAGAATGTGGCACAAGTGAGCGCCTGAAGCCCTCCACAGCCCTGCCCCAGCGTGGTGATACCGCTGACCCCTAGGCTTGCTGGAGGTGGATCTCTATTTGTTTTAAAGACAAGTGTAGCTCTCCAGAACCATCTTCTCCCCCAAAATGATCCTTCAAGACAAGGCTGTGATGTGGGGGGTAACCCCCCCCCCAGACTATTCACATCTGATAACTATGATTCAGCTTCCACTAGCAAAAACCACCAAGGACAAATATCACACCACTATTCCCAGATCATTTCCCAAATCCCCTCTAACCCACATTTTCTCTTGCAGAGGAAGATGGATTTCAGGAAGAAATTCAAAACTTGTTTCTGGTTGTCAAGTGAAGGCAGGGGTGACGGCCACCCTGGGTTGGCCTGTGAACAAGGGTGCCACATTATGCCTTGGAGAGCTGTTCCTGTCCTACTGCCCCAGAAAGGGCATCATCTGTGTCTCTAGAGATGACCTTGCCCCGGGCTGACTACTCAGATCACCAGGGAGCCCCAGCCCCAGGTCTGGAAGTCACCACAGGGCAGCCTCTGGCTTGTCCGTGGTCGGCAGCCGGCAGCTCAGGTGATGAGGCTGGCTCCAGAGCTGTGTCCCCTCTGAGCAGGCTTCTTAGGCTTGCCCAGACTTTCCTTCAAAGCCTCCAGGGGTGGGGAGCCCAAGATCTACTGAGGCAGCCTGAAGGTCTTACCAGTCAGTTCAGATCAGCTCACGTACAAGGGAGGGCTATAGTAAGTGTTGGGGGGGCCTCTGGAACATTCTGAGACAGCAGACAATTCCCCACCTACAGCTCCATGGGAGTGTGTCATGGACAGCAGGTCCCGTTGTCCTAGTGGGACTATGGGCGTGGACGTGATGGGCCTTCACTGCCTACCCGTCGTGCCGCTGTTTCGAGAGGTGCAGGCCCACCTGGGGCCATCTGGAGTGGGCAGTTACCCCACTTAACACAAGAATCCGAGACTTGTGTCACCACTTGGAGGATGGCCAAGGGCAGAGCCTGACCTTGGATGGCTGCTAGCTCCCCACCCAGCAGGAAAAGGCTGCTTCCCCATTTTTGTCGTTTATCAGGGCTCAGCGCAGGCTGCCTCCTGTCAGCCCCCGCTCTCAGGCGTCCCAGCTGCGCGCTGCAGGCCCCAGACACCTCTGCGCAGGTACCAAGTGCTCCTGAGATCTAACCTACCCCCAGCCCCCAGGGCAGGTGTGTTGGAGGGTAAATAGCTGCCCGGCTGGCTGGTCCCCAAGAAGCCACGTGAAGGTGTGGATGGTGCCCAGACAGGTGGAAAAGACTCAGCTGACCTTCCCCAAATGAAAGTGGAGAGAGGCCTGTGGAAATCCTGAGAGCAGATAGAAATACAAGTGCCTGAGAGCTCCAGGACCCAACTGAAGCCAGCTGGGGCCAGTCAGGGGGAGGTGGGTGGTAGACAGGGGCTTCAGCTGTCCTTGCTCCCCAAACACAGCAACAGCTGCAAACAACGGTGTCCTGGGCTTCAGAAGTGATCCTGGCAGGGGCCTGCCCAAGCCGCCATTGTCATTTTCCCTTTATCGGCCCTGGGGGTGGGGGCTTATTAGGTCCACTCAGAACAAGCCATTTCTATGACAAGCTCAATAAAGTCCATTTTAATTTTCAGATTCCTTAGTCCTCACGCCACGCCGAGGAGGATGTCATCAGGTCCCAGTAAACATGCATGAAGCAGAAATAAGGCCACTGCGAAGCCACCTGCACCCCTCACCCCAAGGGCTTGTTCATAACTCAACATGGGTCCCACACTGGGCCTTTCTGTCAGATAAACTGCTCCTCCGTCCAGTGAGCAGTCGCTTTCCAAGCTGCGGTGGCGCTGGGGTACGTGGAGTGCAGGAAGTTGCGATCTGAGGCCTCTTCGGGGCTCCACGGTCACCTTTTCAAGTGGCTCCTTCACATTAAACTAAATGCTGGTCTCTGTGCAAGCACCGGCCCCACCCGGCGGGACCGCCCACCGCCAGGTGGGGGCGCTGGTGCAGACAGGGCAGAGCTGCAGAACCCCTGGGGCTCGATGTGACTCCCATAGAGCTGAATCCCCTTTATTTATTTACCCAAGTCCCACAGTACAAATCCCTGGCCTGCCACCCCCCAAATCGAGCGAGCTCTTGATTCTTGCCCCCCTGATCACGATGCTGTTCTCTGCATGATTAGCTGCTGGTTCTCCAGACACTGCTTCAGCTTGTCTTCCGTCAGAGTCAGCCGCTGCTCCAGGATGGACACCGTCTGCAAAATTAGTGGTGATCACGCTTAGGGACCAGGGGGCCACCAGACCGCCTGGGGACCCCCTCAACGAATCCACCTCCCTACTGGAGGGGCCTCCATGGGGCTGAGTCCTGTGAGACTCACTGCAGGAAGATGCCATCTGGGGGGTAGGCCCCAGGGTGACAACTCCCCATGTCTCTGAGCCCACTGTCCCTGCGATGGGAAGTGCACGGTGCTCACAGCAATCCTGCAGGCGGAGGGGACTCAGCGTCGTGTCAACACTTGTCAGTTGGACCCTGTTAGCCACCGGGATGATGCTTGTCATCCGGATGCTGCCATCTAGAGGCTGAGCCCTGGTTCCCTGGCCTTTGCCCCCCGCTCCCCCCCCAACGTCAGTTGGCCTGTGGACCTGGCTGTGTGGCCTGCGAATGCCCCCAGTTACGGGGGCTGCATGGGTCACTCCTGACAAGGTTGTGAAATCTGCCCACCCCCTCTGGCTTGGACAGAGTGCCGGCAGCAAGGCAGTGGGGGGCAGGGAGACTGCGCGCCCCTCAGAAAGGGGCTGGCCCACCAGAAAGGTGGCCCTCCACCTTTCTGTTCTCCCTGGCCCACCAGAAAGGTGGCCCTCCACCTTACATGTTCTCCCTCCAGAAAGGAGCTGCCCACCCGCGCAGCTCAGGCCTCGCTCAGGCCTCGCTCGGACACACGTTACTGCTGTGCGGGCACTGACTTCACTCATCGAGGGCTGAGTATACGTCAGGCCCACACGGCACTGGAGCATCCACTGTGACAAGGCCTGGTCCCTGTGCCATGCAGCTGACGGGCATCAGAAAGGGGTCAGCAAGAAACAAAACTTTCTATTAATTTTACCCGTTTGTGTGTGGACTTCCCCAAGAGGTTTGGCCGCCTTCCCTGCGGCTCCATGAAGGCTCTGGCCCTTGGTTCAGTGGAAAGGAAACTTTCCTTTCACATATTTAATAAAACATTGAAACATTTGGGGAGGGAGTTTCCCCTCTAAGGCTGCTATAAATTCTTGCAGCATCCTGCACCATGTTGGTCACCGAGACGGCGCTGCCTGGTGGCTGGCCCCTTCTAACTGAGCTGGCTGAGGCTGTGAGGGTTCTGGACACTAAGGCACAGGACAGAGCCGGAAAAGCTGCTGCCTGTGGAATGGGATGTACCCCAGGAGGCCTGAAAGAGACGGTCACATTCTCGCTGCGCTGGCCAGCCATGAGGGGGTCTGCATCTCGTAAAAGTGGCGGCGGAAACAGCCCTCGGCTGGCCTAGAGCAGCGTTCCTGGAAGTTTCCACTGGCTGCTGTGAAACTCACATTGAGCCAAGCCCCAAACCCACTCTTCATCCAGACTTTTTCCGAAGGCCCGGACTCGGGGCCGTGGTGGGGGAGCCAAGCCTGCTGCTTTCCTCTTCTGCCCCCCCACCCCCCCACTTTTTTAACTTTTCATAGGGAGCAAATTTCCAAATGTAGAGGCAGAGGATCCCGGGCCAATATCAACACCGGGGGTGCCACACATTTCACGAGAACACCCCTGAGTGCATGGTAGAAATACGGACATTAAAAATTTGGTATCATACATTTTGACCAGAAAAGCATTGCCCGTTTCACATCACCTCCTGAACGGAGGGTTCCAGCTCAGTTGGGGTCCTCTTCTTTGGGAGCTTTGAGGGGCTGCTTCACAGGAGGTCGTAGACAAACAACCTTACGGTAGAGCTCACCACCTCTCAAACCTGCACCTCCTCTCCCTGCCAGTCCCTGCCGTCTCCCCTTGCCCAGCCAAGCTTCTGGAAGAGCTGTGTCATCTGTTTGGTCTCCAGCTCCCCTACCCTCCGGCCCGAAACCTGCTCTGCCAAGATGCTGGTTGGCAGCCACCATGCAGGGCCAGTCCGCTGGGCGTACCCACCCATACTGGCTCCCCCATCCGGTCCCCTGTGAGCCAGAAGGAAGGGAGAGGAGGGCGCTTTTTGGATTTCTGTACACTATGACACCGACATTCTCTGCTTCACCTAGTTTTCTTAATAATTCTATTTCAGGAATACTACTCAGCAATCAAAAATGATAAATGAATGCAATACACAGCAACATGGATGGAGCTAGAAGGGATCAGGATCAGCGAAATAAGCCAGAAGGAAAAAGAAAAATATCGAATGGTATCACTTACAGGAGGACTGTAAGAGAGCCAAACGAGAAATCAGAAGAAGAAAATAGCACACAAATAAAAAACAAAAACAGAAACTAGCAGGCAACCACAAATAAGAGACATTCTGCAGGGGAAGGGGAGGAAGAGACCAAAATGGGAAGAAGAGAGCACAAGGGACTATGGTGATGGTTCATGGTGACCTGGTGGTGGGAAACCTACGGGGGACATATAATAATGTCAAGGATATAAATTAAATAAAATCAAATTAAAAAATAATTCTATTTCAATAAACATGGGACCTCCTTTTTCATGGAAAATAGTTATCTCTCATGATAAAGTGAAACCTGGAAGTTCTGGAATGCTGCTCTGGGCACACAATCAAGGCAGCTCGCGGACTACAGCGATGGGACGCAGGCCCAGGGCCCCGGAACCCTGTCACCCCGGCCCAAGGGTCATGGCTCGCACTGCCAGCCATGGGGAGCCTGTGGGGAAAGGTCACAGGGGATCCAGAAGTTTCCTCTTCAAATTCACACCTGTCAGGGGGCCACCTGGGGGCTTGTTTCTGGGCCACCATCCCCTCCTGTTTCCAGCAATTATAGGAATGACCCTCCTTGTGGAAAATCACAGCCCGAGGAGCATTGACAGTTGGGCCCTAGACCAAGGGCTGAAACTCAACCACAGCCTGTTCTTGTACATGACGACTGCCCGTCACAGCCCTTTGTTTACATGTTCTCTGCGGCTGCTTCCTGCAGTGGTGGCAGCAGTAGAGCCACAAGCCTAGGATACTTACTGTTAAGAAAAAGTTGCCCTCAGTGCTCATTTCCTTCCCCCAGACCCTCACAGAGCATTGCCCATGACGCTGCTGCAGATGTGGCTGGGCCCACAGGGCGTGCACTGGTGCGAGGAGGCAAGTGCTAAGGAACAGCACTGACCTGTGGGGTGCTGGGAATGATGAGCTGGCCTGGTCACGGCCAGGGGAAGGGGCCCAGAAGTGAGGAAGAACAAAGGCCCAGGAGGGCGCCAGGGAGACGTAGAAAGGGCTGGGGTCCCTAGCCGCGGGCTCCTACATGGGGGTGGTCTGTGGAAAGGCTGCATGACTGGGAGCAAGATGTAGGCAAGAGAGAGGAGACAATGTGTGGCTTGGAATAGAGGAGACATTAGGGAGACAAGCAGACAAAACCAGAGACACAGAGGTGGGGAGCACTACCACCTGGTGGTGAGTGAGATGGGGGACAAGAGTGAAGGGGCGCCGTCCCGGAGACCAAGCACACAGGACAAGGATGGCCCTGAAGGAGAGGCAGAGGGTGGGCCCGGGTGGGACAGGCGGAAGGCCCCGCGAAGGCTGGCCTGGGAGGTCGGGGAGGAAGTCTGTGCCAGCCATGGGGCTCCTGTGCATCTCTGGGATCATCCTCAGTGCTGAGGGCCTAAGAGACCAAGGGGGGATGAAGGGAGAAGAGATGCCAGCGAATCCATAGGCCCCCGGATAGTGGAGAGACTCTGGGCAGGAAAGCTGCGGGACAGCAAGGGATCTGCACCCCAGTGAGGCTGCTGACACCCGCAGCAAAGCCACCCGGCCCCTCAGTGAGTGACGAGGCCGGGAAGGCCCAACCTGGAAGACCGCCCCCCCCAAGAAGGGGCGTGCTGGACGCTTTCGGGACCAAAACCAAGAGCACAGACCAGCTGGGGTGAGGAGGTGGCGTTTCTAACACGGCTTGGTCACCTGAGCTCCTGGAAGACAATCCTCCTACAGCACAAGTGCATCAAATCTGAACCCTCAATTTCCTGCACAGGGGACAGAAGACATTTTGATCTCTCTCCTATGGGGGCGACAGTAGCAGGGTGAGTGCGCTTCTCTCTCACAGTTCAAGATGTGGAAGATGTCTTAGGTAACACCCCGAAGGGCCTTCGGAGGGTGATATAAAAATAACTGATTTTAAAGTGACAGGCTTTTATTTTTAGTTTCCCAAGAACTTTACTGATGCCCCAGAAGTTGCACCACAATGCCAGTCCTCGGTGACGTGTCTGGCACCCGGGCCCCCAACTCCGAGAGGGAGAGGTCACAACTTAGGGGACATTTTGACAGACACCAGGCTCCACACCTCACTGCCTGTGACGCCCCTTTCTCTACTAGCCTCGAGTTATCAGGTGTTGACTGAAGCTAAGCCTAACTCCCATACTGTCCCCCAGTGGCCCAGCTTGGGACTGAGCCTGAATGTGCGTCTCTGTCGGCCTCTGAAGGGGCAAGGGGAGAGCCTCCACTTCTGATGTGTGTGACTGGCGTCTCAGGGCACCTGTGGTGCTGTGAGGCCAAGGCGGGTTTGTAGGGCCTCTGCCTGATTCCACAGCCAGTGAGGGGCCAGGGCAGCATGCCCTGGGGGACTGAGACACCTCCATGGTTTCTGCATACAGGATGGGAGAGTCCAGGGCTCCCAGAGAATGAATCCCCTCTTAGACGTGGTGGAAAAAGCAGAACAAGGCAAGCTTGACTTGCCTGCTGAGCAGCAAGGAGGCCCCCCTGCCTCTTACAGAGTTGCAGGCCCCTTCTGTCCACATTTCCCCCCCTCTAGTGATGCCATGGTGCTCTCCTTGGGCTTTGCAGGCCCTTACTTTGTCCGTCCTCTCTCCTTTGGCCACTTACTTCCCAGGCCTCCACCATCTCACCTCGTGACCTCCCTCCCCTTCTTTCAGCCCTGCCCATCCCTTTTTCTCCCAGTCTGAGTTCCTCTTAAGGTAGGCATGTGCTGCATTTTTTCTTGGCTCTTTTCCCCCAGTTCTCATTTCTGCTTCCTTTGTAGGCCTCCTCTTTTCCCCTTTACACTTTATCTTCCCTTGATAAGACTGGCAAACATGAGAAACTGTTTGGGGACAAGGCAAGGAGTGAAGGAACAGTATGTGTTAGGGGCTAAGCACCCACAGGGGCTAAGCGTCAGGTGGTCTGGGCCTCTCACAGGGCTCCCTGCCCTCGGCTGATGCCAGGGCTGGTAAACCTGGAAAGGAGAGCTCCATCTCTGACAGTGGGCCCAGAGGGCCTTCATGAGAAGATAAGATATGCCAAAGAAAGTACATTCCAAGCACAAGATGCAGTGGGTGCAAAGGCCCTGAGGCAAAGAACATGGTTCATTCTTGGAACCGTCAAAAGGCCAATGTGGTTGATTTGAGGTGATTAAACCAAAAAAAGCATGTGGTGGCCACAAGAAAGGTGAAGGAGAAGCCCCAGGGACTCAGCCAAAAAGGGTCAGAAACAAGAAACCCCCACTCCCTGGCACTGCCTTGCCAGGCCCAGAGGTCCAACCAGGTAGTCAGGATGGTGCTCCTGGGTGGCCAGTGTTTACTGCTGGCTCCAGGGTGAGCTCTGGGAGAAGAGGCTCACCTGGGAACTGGCACCTCAGAAGGCAGACCTGGGCACATCCTGAGCCAGACCCCTTCCAGCAGCTGGCGCTCCTCCCAGAGCCTCTGTCCCTGTCACTGTCCCTTTGCTGAAGGCATCTCTCAGGATCCCCCAAGTGCAAATACAGCAGGAAAACTGGAACTATAACTTCTACAAAGCCCCAGGGGACCACAGACACCCACGGGCCCGCCTGACCCCATCGTCCAGTCCCACACCTTTGTCCCACACGGCAGCAGACCGTCTCAGGGCATGGCACCAGCCCTGTCTGAGCTGGCTGTGGGCAAAGTTGCTCCACCTCGACTTACAGTGAACATTGTAGAGGAAGGGCGAAGAACAAGGCAGTCCGCCCACTGTGCCACCTGCAGTTCTCGGTCCTCTGGCTAGTCCTCTACAAATGCTTCTTATGGGCTGGCCTGCCTATGCCTTCCCAATCCCATCCCGCCCTGGGCCAGACCCTACTCCCCAGGGCCCTTCTCCATGTCTGCCTCCTGTGCCAAGCAGAACCCTAGACGATGCATGGGGCCCCTCTTAGGTGAACAGTGTTGGTTTCTGGGACAGGGAGTCCCTTCCAGAAACATGGAAGCCAGGTGACATGGAGGTGAACAGGGTGGCAGCACTAGAGACAGACTGACATCATCACAGCCCCTTCCCTTAAGCAGTCTGCCTGGACTAGGGACACAAAATGGCCTGGGGAGGTAGTCTGGAGGGGAGCAAGGAGACTAGGTCATCGGTGTCCAAATAGGCAAGAAGGGGGGAGCGGGGCAAGAGGGCTGAAAAAGTGGGTCGGGTTCCTCACAAGCAGGAATCTGCCAGAGTGGCAGCCTGGGAGAAACTCAGAGAGGAGGGAAGTAGCAGACCTGGGCGAAGACCAGGAGGGCAGTGGGTATGGTAAGCACAAGCAGGCAGAGGGCTGGCAAGCCAGTGAGTAGGGGCAGGGGCTGCAGGAAGGGCCGGAGGCGGGCTGATGAGTAACACAGCCAGACTGTGGTGCCCAGGACACAGCCGGCAGGTGGCGGGCTGGCCAGGCCAGTGGTGTTAGGGGTCTGCCGGAGGAGTCTGCTCGCCAGGCCTCGGGCACTTCCCTCCTAG
This sequence comes from Scalopus aquaticus, assembly GCA_004024925.1. Taxonomy (NCBI): domain Eukaryota; kingdom Metazoa; phylum Chordata; class Mammalia; order Eulipotyphla; family Talpidae; genus Scalopus; species Scalopus aquaticus. Next base: position 65,603 of record PVIJ01000765.1, read on the forward strand.
CTACGAGCCTCTCAATCCCCATCCTATGCCTTGGCTTCCTGGCCCCTCCCAGGTCACCCTTCACCCCAGCCCCCCACACTGCTTCGGCAGAGTCCCTTGCTTGTCCAAGAGCTTGGGAATCGAGGGCAGACCCTCGACGTGGCATTCGCATGCCACTCGAGTGCTGCCAGGCACCGCTGCACCCCCTGCCCAAACCTGCCCTACCAGGAGCTCTACTCTAACCCCGCCATCCTCCCAAAGAAGTCCTCCCCTGCCCGCGCCCCCCCCCCCCCCCCCCCCCCCCCCCCCCCCCCCCCCCCCCCCCCCCCCCCCCCCCCCCCCCCCCCCCCCCCCCCCCCCCGCCCCCGCACTCAGGCGCCTGCCTCTTCCTCACCCAGCAGGTCATGACTGTAGTGCAGGTCTGGGGGGCGGGGGTGGTCCTTGGAAAACGTGGCCAGAGTGCCCAGTCCCACCTTTGCACTGTATGGCAATGTGTGGGCTCCAGACGGTTTGGCCTGGGTTCCAACCTAAGCGCGACCACTAATGCGCCGGGCGGCCGCGAGCTGACTCAGGGCTTCGGAGCCCATCTGCACAGTGCACTGCTCGCAGCCACGCTGGCCTGACAGCTAATATTTACGTGGTGCTTGCTCAGTGCCAGGCGGGACCCAGGCTGCACTGTGGGCAACACGGCTCCCCCAGCTCTTGCCTCCACAGGGGCCAGGCCTGAGCTGGGGGCCTCCAGGCACACATGGAGCTCGATAAGGCCCTAAAGAAGGCGGCCTGTGGTCAGGCCTGGGAGGGTCGGGGCCATCGGGCCACGTGGTGGTCTGGCTGTTTTGGAAAGCTCCCCGGTGATGGAACGTTCCTTGTAATCATTTCCAGGCTTGTGGTTGATTTGGGCTCCTTCAGGCGGTCTCCCCAGAAGGCCTGGGGTGCCCCGTCCCCTCCCAAAACAGAAGCCAGATGACTGAGAGTAGATACCCTGAAGGTCAGGAAGCCCCAGCCGCTCCTGGGGGCATTTGTGCCAGGCTGTGGGAAGCGTTCGGGCTGGCCGCTGGTTCAATGCCCCTGTCCTGACTGCGCTGTACGGAATATCTGACTTTCTTACGGTTTCACTGCAGCGATGGAAAAATGTGGAATTAATCTACGCCATAGCATGGTTTGGACTTCACTTGTATTCTAAAGATCTAAAACAGATGCAATACAAGGGGAATCTCTTTGCTGTGGGGGTCTTGTGAGCTATCAAAACAAAGCGGGGCTGCTGGGCCAGTGCCCGCCCAGCTCTGCCGTGTCTCCTGCCAGCTCCAGCTTTGTCTGTTGGTGTCTGTGTGGCATGTGGGGGTAGGTGTGAGGGGGTGTCTGCACCCAAGTCTGCCCACAGGCCGGGCCCTGTCTTGTTGAGGGTGCCCAGGTCGGTCTGTTGCCATGTAGGAGTTGTGGGGGTCAGAGGGGTCAGCCCAGCTCCCTGAGACAGGGAGGCTGGTTCTTCCCACCACCCAACGCCCTGGCACGCAGCCCCAGTTTGTCCAGTGCCAAATGGCACCAGGGCCATCAAGTGGCCTGCTGATGTCCGTCAGTCTGCAAGTCAGCACCATAGGGCAGGGTCTATTCTCGCTCACGACCATCTCCCTGCGCCCAGCCGGGAACAGGCGCACACTGAATGCTGGAGGAACAGCAGCCATGAGCGCTGCGGGCACTCAGACCACAGGCCCCGCACCAGTCAAAGTCCCTGAAGCCAAGGGCAGCTCTATTCTGGGGATAAGACCACTTGGCTGGTGGGAAACATTCTTGCCAGCTTAGGACTTGAACCTGGTGGACTTGAGGAGGTGGGGGGGAAAGAAGAGGAGAGCTGGCAGGAGAAAGGCGCCCATCCCCCACCAGCTAGCTTTGGGAGGGAGGAAGCCCCCAGGCCTCACACAAGCCTTGAGCAGGAAATGGGGGTGCACAAAGCAGGCGGCAGTCTCGGAAGCATCCAGTTTCCTCCCCTTCCCACCTCAGGCCTGATTTGATGAAGACTAAAAGCTTCACAGCCTGGACTTCAGAGGGGAAGGAATGGAAGGTCTCTCTCATGCTGGTGTCCAACAAGCTAACTTGCCCAGGATCACATACGGCGGATGCACCAAAACACGGCTTTCTAAAGGAATTCATTACAATCTCCGGGCCCAGCACTGTCTTTTGAACCCCCCTTTCACCCCACAGTCTGCTAACAGCACAAAATGAGCTTTTGTCCTTGAGCCCACAGGTCCATGTTTCTGTTTTGCATTATCTCAGGGATATAGGATTTCTCTGACGTCTCTGCATCTCTCAGCCCCTGCCGCTACTGAGGATTAGCTCTCTTTAGAAGTACACAACACACTATTATCCACTGGTGGATTAGCCACTGGATTAGGGGATCTTGGCTAATTTACCTTCTTCACGGCTTCATAACAATTTCCTTTAAATAAACAGCCTTTCTGTGTTACTGTTTACCCCCTGAGGAGAAGATGTAAAAAGTGGGCCCATTTACCACTGTCCCTAAAATTTGACGCTGGGCCTCATAGGGTGCTGCCCCATTTCAGGAGGGAAGACCTGAGCTGCACGCCCTGCTGACGCTGGCCTGGGTTCAAGCTCACCTCTTTGTCAGCCTTGGGCAGGCCAGGCCGTCCGGTGCGACGGGGACAGGCCCCAAGGTGCAGGGTGTCAGTCACTGCCTGGGGTAGGTTCTGCCGTACTGACTCCAGGGTAAATTCAAACAGGGCAGACCACGGGGCCTTGGCTAATGTCAGCATCCCATTTCTTCACAAGGCTAACTTTTAACAATCCACACTGAAGTATTTAACTTACCAAGACCTGATAAAACATAAGTCTCCCAAGCCAGAGAGACTGCTTGGGACCTTGCTGGGGCCTAGAAAGCCTCCAGATAGCCTGGCGAGTCGTGCTGTGGCCCCGGGCCTCAGGGCTGAACAGGGCTCACGGGCTGTGGCCTGCTGAGTATCACTGAGTGGTGGTTGAAAACCTGGCCTGTCACCGTGGCCAGTTTTCTGGAGCTACAAGTTGCACCAGAACAGAGTAGGGGTATGGGGGGAGCTCACAGAACTGGCACTCCAAATGCCACGTCCTACTGAATTCAAACTTTCTTTCTGCTTATGCTCCTTCACTCAGTCACAGCTACTGAGGATATGGTGAGGGTCTGTGCCAACAGTTCAGGTCTAGATATAGGCCCCCTGCAGAGCAGCAGGCCTGGCTATCCACAACCTGTCCCAGGGGTGCTTCATTCGGGAGCATGCCGAGAGGCCATAGTGTCTCCCGGGCACTGGCTTTGAGCTGCCTGTCACAACCAGAGTAACCCCAGACTCCTTCTTGTGGCCTAGGCTTGACCCTTGCGTGGATGCCCAGAGGAGCAGGAGCAAGTCACCTGGAGTCCCCTTCTTCCTCCCTCTCAGAATAAGATGTTCCCACATGGATCTTGCCACCCCTCCCCCATCTCCAGGCCAGCAGGGGCCTCACAGAAGAACTCTCACAGGACTGTGAATGTCCCCAAGGCCCAGAGCTTACTAGAGTCAATGGGTGAGTGGGTCCTTCAATCTGAAGCTGCTCTGGGGAGGAACTGATTTGGGCCACAACTGCCGATGAGGTAAAAGAGGGAGCTGCCATCAGTGCCTGATGCAATGACAAACATGAGCTCACCCTGTCTTTGAGTGCTGCCTGCAACACTGGTCCTGACTTGGTATGGGAAAAACACAGCCTCCTCCGTGCCTCTGCATTTACAAATTGAGAGGAACACAGGGATAAAATGCCAAGAAGAGCAACAGGGCTGGAAAGGATCAGGGCCCAACCGCGCCCTGCAAGCAGCTAGAGTCAGACCCCAAGTGTGTCTCTGGCACAGAGCAGAGTGTCTGCAGTCCCTTGTCCCCAGGAAGCAGCCTCTTAACAGGAAAAATAAGTCTCTTGTCTCTAAACCCCAAGTGGCGGGAGCTCAGGATGTTCTGAACTTGACTTTGGCTGAAGGGCATTCCATAAATGGATGTCCACAGAGAGAACTGCTAAACCCACTCAGGGCTATGTGGGCCAGGTGTGAGCTATGGCTATACAGTGGGAGGAGAGGATGCTTCCGGGCAAACCAGCCGCAGCCACCTGTGGCACGGCCGAGATGTGAGTGACGTCAAGAGGATGGCCTGCACCTTACAAACAGGGAGGGGGTGGGGGTGGGTGACTTTCCCTCTGCACCTTCCAGGGTCAGTCTGGGGACACTTGAGAGGGCTAGCCTGGAGGAAATGGGGTAACTGCTTTAAAATCTGGAGTCTGTTTCCACAAGCTATAGCTGGCATGCTCAGGAAAGGGGAGTACTGAGAGCCCCTGAGAGTGGTCAGACAGCTTGGCCCACATCACAGCAGGTCAGCGTTTCCATCTTCCTCCCCACTGGGGAGCCGATGCCTCACCTAAGGAGTCCATCAAATAAGGAACTGCCGGGCCTCCCTGCTGGCGCAGCGGTTGGGCGCTGTTGACAGCGCGCGATGCGGGTTCGACGCCCAGCCGGGGAGAATCCCACATGGTGCGGCAGACCTCTCCTGCCCCGCCCGCTGCTCCCCTCAGCAGTGTATTTCTGATCTGCCTGTTCTGCTCCCCACTCTGTCTCTGGTGGAGTGGGGTGGGGCCGCCCCACGGCTCTGGCCTGTACCCAGCTTGTATAAATAAATCTAAAAAAAAAATAAATAAATAAGGAACTGACAGACCTCTGTGTGGGGTGGGGGAGGTCAGGGTGTCTCAGGCTTGGGCCATTCTCTCCAGTTCCCCAAAGTACGCAAGCTAAAACCCTTGATGAGTTAGGTTAGCTGAGTTCCAACAACCCGGACAATTGACAGACTTAAAACTAGAGGCCCAAGCCAGTAAGGCTGGGTGGACCCGCCCCTGCCTACTTCCCACTGAGAGCATGTTCCGGTCCCAGGGCCCAGCAGCCCCCATAAGTCACAGGAACATGAACGTGACATCACAGCATTGCTGTGGCCAGCCTCAAGCACGGGCGTCATAAAAAAACACAGTGCAGGAATTTCATGGCTCGGTATTTTTAAAAAACAGCAAGATGTGAAACTGGAGTCAAAAATAACTTTGCTGTGTGCTAGAGGCAAAACCACTAAGCCACTTGTAGGGCTCAGGCCCCTCACTGCCACCTCCCACTAGCCACAACTCGGGCGCCAACCCTTTGCCCTTGAGGAAGATCAAGGGCTTCTGCAATTAGACAACACCTGAACCTCTATCACTCAGGTGTCCATGAAGGAAGGTTCTGAGAGGGCAAGCAGTAAGCGAGCCAAAGTGAGCACATGCAGGAAAAAAGCTAGCTGTGCAAAAGCCTCTCTCTGTTCCCTGTTCCCGGATCTCCCAGCATCTATGAAAAGGACCCCTAACAAATTTACTTGATGGCACCCACCCTCAAGGATTTGAGGGGAAAGAACACCCAGATGAAGGTGTCTGTTGGGGCTCCGTGTGAGCGCCCATCGCTAAGCAGGCAGGCTGGTGGCCAGAGTCTTCCCTCTAGCTGTGGGGACAGGGGGGCATTATGTCCTGGACCCTAATCCTTTCTGGGACATGGAGAAAACCCTCTTTTTCTCTCTCTCTTTCTGCCGGTTAGCCAGGTCATTTGTTTTCCTGGCAGTTCAAAAGAACTCCTGGGACCCAAGACAGCAGTTGGTGAGGCCTGTGGAAGGCCCACTCCTGCCCTACGAAACCACGTCACCCTGGTGCGTATTTCCCACCTGCACCTTGGAGAACATCAACTCAGTGTGGTGCTCCCCAAAACAGCCGGCACCAGCTTAGCACAGCCAGGTGACCGATAGCTTCGCAGGCTTGGCTGTCCCCCCATTACAAGAGACTCTGGGGAGTAAGAGCATCTGCCCAAGGACACCCAGGTGGTGAATGATGGAGTTGACCCTCAAAACCAGGCTGATGGGCAGGTGGCTCACTGGGCTGAGCTGAGCAGCCCTAAAAAACAAAGGGGGACCCTACAGCTGCTCAGAACATGGTGTACAGCTGAGATCAGGGTCCCAGGAGCTCAGTGGAGGAATCATGGAACTTAGTGGGGGTCTCTCCCACACTAAGAAGCGTCAGGGCAAGGAGCTGTGACCTTTGGCTGGTAATCGCAAGGACCTAGTCTGCGGAGCTCTGTGATCACAAAGCCCTGAGCAAGAGCTTTGGGCCTTAACTTTTAGGAGGTCAAGTTTGGTTTGCAACTGAACTTCTCAATGAAATCATCCCTAACGACACCAAAAATTTTAACAAGGGAAGTTGGGCAACCTCTGACCAGGCATGTGATCCTCTGGCACCCTGGAGAAGCCCCAGTTATGTGGACCCCAGGGCTGGCCCAGGCCCAAGTCACGGGTGCTGTTCTAGGAGCCTATCTGTGCCCAGCACGGGGCTAGGTGCTGGGCACAGAGAGGAGGACATGAGGTTGCCAAGGAAAGCACTTGGGAAGCTGCATCCTCAGATAAACATCAGGAGGACGACGCCGAGCACATGATCCAACATTCTGCAGACTTCCCCTCTAAACGACGTCACAGGGAGACCTGACAGGTTGGGACAGTTGCAAGAGTGCTCAGGTCCAGTCAGGTGAAAGGACACATACCTTGCAAGGCTACCCCAAAGTCTACTTCCCTGTATAAATATACTTCTGAAAAACAACACATGTATTTATTAAGAAAAAGCATTCCTAAAAAATAAGCTAGCACAACCCCAATTTGAGAGTTAAAGACTGGATTTCAGATGCTATACCAGCCCCATGAGCAGTTTGGTTTCTTGTGGAGTGGATGCTATTATCAGCTCTGAGTTCCAGGTTCAGAAACTGAGGTACAGAGAAGTAGAGTGACTTGCCCAAGGTCACTGAGCTGGGAGGTGGAGCTTGACAGACAGGCTTGCTTGGCATAGAGGAGGGACTAAAGAAGATCAAGACTGGGTCCTTGGTCCTCAGATGGGCGCCAAATGGGCCACACACATCCAAAGAGGACGGGATTATTGGGCCACACCCTGTCTGTTGAGCAGGCGCTGAGGAGAGTCTCCCGGGGCGGCAGGCTGTGTGGCGCCATCAGTAAACATCCCCGGCCACTGCCCCCTGCAGCCCCCATGATTCCCTGAAGGCTGTTCTGCGAGCCTGAAGGACCTAGAAGGCACAGTTTATCTCTCAGAGGTTGCTTTCAAGTAGACGTCCTTGTGGGGGAGGAGGGGGGGAAAACATGACTCAGACAGACGACACTGAAGTGGGAGTAAGTATTGGGTGGCTGAAAGACACCCCTGCCCTTCTCGAGCATAGAGGCATGTCAAGATGGCGAGAAGTGCCCGCTGAGGGGGCATCTGAGGCCAATACCCAAAGACCAAGGAGGCTGAGCAGCCCACCCGAAAGGACAGGGGCGGCTGCCTGGTTCAGGGGCGCCTTGAGCTAGGGGACTGCCCTCAGCCATCTGGTTCCAGGGGGTGGAGATGGGGAGCCTCCTTCACCAGTGGGGATTGCTCTGGCACACCAGAGTGGCTGAACCTCAGCCCCAGAAGAGGAGGTAACCTGAGGGGAGCATGGAAATGGGCTCCACTCAACAGGGGCTTCAGCTGTGGTGCCCAGTTTCTGTAGGACACGAAGAGCCCATCAGGAACACTCAGACATTGTCTGTCTGGCAGAGCAGGTGACCGGCTGATGGGCTTGGCATCTGGTCGGGGGTGGAGTGTCACTTAGATTTGCAAAGGGACTGAACAGTGTGAGTAGGACGAGGGGGTAGACACCCAGACCCCAGAGCCCAGGCCACAGGCGAGCCTTCTCTTACTCTGTGATGCCAGTTTCTTTTAAAGTTACTATCATACCCTAAGTGCTAACACATAACAAAACCTTCCATGTGTACCCCTAAACACACAGCGGCAGTAAATGCTTTTAGTATTATACTCTTCTGGATCCAATGAGGCTATTTTTAACCCTCTTCTCAGACTTAATTTCCAATTTTATCTCATGAAGTTCTAATTGATTCCACCTCCCCTGATCTCTCACTTGAGGCTGTGAGAACATGAGACAGGCTCGGCAGCTCTGACGGGGCCTGAAGTGGGGGTTTTGTTTGTCTTTGCTGCCGCTCGTCTCTCTCAGCACATGCCTTAGCAGGGGCTGGCGTCTTGCAGACATGCCTAGAGAGGTGCCCTGGAGTCCCCCAACTCCCCCAACCACTGACATCTGATCTCTCCCTTCAAAAGTGCGCCCTTGGGTGGGTTCAAGGTGTGCAGCCCCACCTGGAACACTGTGGCACACCGTGGGCCATGTGACACAAGGTGGAGCAGCTTTTCTCACTAGTCTGGGGTCCAGAAGCAGGGAAGGAGGCCCGGCCACTCCAGGCCTGTTTTCAGCAAACTCAAAGATCCTTTGTGCTGCTCCTGCAGCCTCATTCTACCCATGAGTTGGCACAGAGGGGGCCTCTGAGCCAAGGAGAGAAGAGGACTGAGGATCAAGTCCGGCCTTGGCCCTGCTACGCCACCACTTACACAACCCATGCCAGCTGTGCGGGGCTTCACTCCTTGCCCGGATGCACCCTCTAGGCTGACAGGCAGACTGCTTCTGTGTCAGGACCACCCCCCCCCCAACCCGCCCAAGGTGACCCCGCTGCAGAGCTGGCAGCCACCTGTCAGGGCACTTTGCTCTTGCCAAAACCGCTGCACTCCGAGTACGTCACAAGCTGCCAGAAGCACGCTCCAGAGGGCCAGGCCCACGTCTGTCTCCCTGGTGAGGGTGTCAGGCTGACTGACATCTAGTGAGCCTTGTGAGGGCTAGTCATGGGCCCGACACTCACCGCACATCCATTTCCTTTACTCCTCACCACGAATGTGAGAGGCAGAGTCCACACCCCACACACCGCAGACAAACACGAAGGGCCAAAGGGACTTCCCAAGGTTGCTCAGAGGCCAAAGAGTAGTGTGGCTCACAGCAGAGCCAGGCTCTTCGATGCCCCGACTCACTGCTCACAGCTCCCTGCATGGCCCTGGAGACTGGCAGGTCCCTGAGCGTCCACTCAAAGAAGAGTGGGGTTGAACGGACAATGTTTCTCTCAAAAGTCTGCTTGGCCAGCCCTGGGTGGGTACACACCGGCAGGATTCTGCACTGGTGATTTTGGGGTCCAGTGGTGTGCCAGTGTGCAGATGGCTCTGGTAGTCCGATTTCCAGGCCAGCACTGCTGTTTCATTACTTTAGGCTGGAAAGTAGGTCCATCATTTTTGTTTTAAAAAACCCTGCAATTGCTAACGAACTTCGAAGTGTCTGAATGCCAGGTCAAGTTCAGACATGGGGTACACTCACACCATGGCCTACCTGGGTGAGGACGTCCAGCTGGCCCACGATGTGCTCCAGCGTGCTGGTCAGCGTCTGGGGCATGCTCACGGGTTCCTGGGGCTGACTCTGCTCCGACTCCTGGCTCCTGCCCCTGCCGGATGGCACAGGGAAATCCACTTCGGGCTAAAGACAATGAAAGCAGAGAGAGCCTGTGGTCTTAATTCAGGGCTTGGGAGACACTGGGAGAGGCGTAGCCCCTCCAAAGTATCAAATGGAAAACTGCCAACAAAATGGAGAAAATGAGTTCCAAATGTTGGTAGGAAACAGGGGTGTGGTAGTGTTTCCACATCTGGGTCTGCACCCCTTCCCAGGCCTACCTTTCTGAGCAGAGGCCACGAGTGAGGAGTGGACTCAGAGCACCGGGCAGTCTAGGGGGGGCAGGTGCATGGGCAAGTACCCTCAACTGACTCTTGGGGGAACTTTGGGGCCACCTGCCAATGCTTCACATAGCCTGTATCCTCCAGTAAGTCTCTGATCTCGGTCTCAGTCTTTGAGGTCATCCTCTTTCTGGTGAGGTCAACACCAAGTCCCACCCCCAGCATGGCCAGACTTCACTCATGCCTTCCCGGGGCCCCAGCAGTTGTCAGACAGAACTGGGAATATTGTTCCAATCTTATCCTGGCACAGACCCCTGGGAAGTAGGGATTTCTCTGTGAATGTCCTGACCAGATGAGGCGGGAGTCAGAACCCGCGGGACAGGGGCCTTGAGCTGCTTCAGACAGGACTCCAGGAACGTGGGGGGCTCCGTGCTTCTGCCTAAGATCTTCCAGTCCCCAAATGTGGAAGATACCCCCCTCTAAGGGGACTGATTCCAGTCGATCACGTATCCTCCAAAAGTCAGCCACTATTCAGAGCTTTGGTCTTAGAGCCTACAATTCCTTTGTGGAATGGTTCCCTATGGGAATGATGTGCTTGGTGAGGTTTCCCACACTTGTGGTCATCCCCAAAGCCCAATAACCCATAAATACAGCCACACTTGGGGCTTGGGGTTTTAAACCATGACCTCATTAATGGACATTCCAAATATTACCATGTCACTCGCTGACCTCACCAGTCTTCCAGGGGACTTTGGCACCTTCTGTAGAAAATCAAGCACCCCAAACAAGGCATTCTCTCCAGCCACCTCCTTCCACAGTATCCTTGACCTCTACACTCTCATGCCAAGCTCTGGAGGTCCACTGTTGGCAGAAGGGCCACCCTTCTTTTCTCCTGCTTCAAGCATCCCACTCTCCACTCACTTTATGATGCCACTCTCAGTCAGAAGCTCTCCTGTGCCCCGATACCCAGGCCTGGGATACCCCTGCCCCGTGGTTTCTTTGGTCAGCGTGTCCCCAGAGCTAATGTGAATGGGAGGAATCAAAGCCAGCCTGCCTGCAGGGTCTGCCGGCCACCCGTGTCTGTGCTCCTCTCTGATCTGTTTGCGTTCATCACCCCTCCCCTCGAGACCCAGACACGGCTAGGCTCAAAGCACCACCCAGGCACTAGAGCCACGGCTAGTCCACCCCGGACATCCCAACCACCCCAGCCGTGGCTGCTGGAGTACACCAGCTAAGACAGGCTCACCTGGGACGCCTGCCCACCACCCACCGCCCACCACCCGGTCCTGGCACACTACACGGCCTGTGCAGCCACCGGCGGCGACAAGCTTGCATTTGAGTCTCTCTGTCTCTTGGATCAACCTACAGTGGCTCTGGACAGGCTCACTAGGTGGGCATCAGAGTCCTTGAAAGGACTCAGCCCAGGAGAGGACTCCCAAGCAGCCAAGGGGGAATGAGGGGCAGTTCAGCACGTGGGCTGCATATTTTCCTTCTGCTCTAATCGCACAGATAACAAACTCTCAAGTGCAGGTCTATTTGAACTTGAAAAATGCAGGCCCTGGTGATTAGAGGAGAACCTGAATGTGAAACACGAGCCAGAGGGGGTACTGAAAACAGGAGCAGTGCCACGTCTGTATGTCCTTCATCAGCTTGCCTGCCACGGTCCTAGGGCCATTTTGTAAGACCTGACCACCCGGGGGTGGGGCTCTTTCAGCCCGTGGGAATCAGAGCACTTCAGATCTCAAGGGCCATGTGGAAGTCCATCCGAAAGGAGACATTACAGAATCCTCAACAGTCACCAGCCTTGCCAGTATGGCCATCACCCCACCACAGTGGCCCCCAGATCTAGGCTGTTGTCACAGACACAGCATAGGCCATCTGAGAAAGCGGCAACCCAGGTGGACCCTGGCAGGTACAGAGCTCCACCACTGACGAGAAGCCCTGGCAAGAGGCTTCATTTTTCTGAGCCTTTACTTCTTCATCTCTATTGGGGGTGATGACTGACCTTACCCCTCAAAGGACTGGACTGAGAGGTACTTCTCTGAGGTGACCAGCCGCCCTTTCTTGAGAAGTATTGTGTTCCTGTGCGATGACGTCCAGAGGACCCCATGCTGCCCTCCAGGCTCGCCCGCTCTTCCTCTGGATGCTCAGTCCCAAAAGCTCCCTCAGGAAAGGCCGCCCGAGGGAGGGTGGGAACAAGGCAGCCCTCTGTCCCATCAGCCATAGCCACACAGAGCGGCCCACGGGAAGGAGGGGATGGAAATTCTGAGTGTCTGCAGCATGGCCTAGAAACTGGCAGTGCTGAGCTGAGCCTCTGGAAGTATAATGTTGGTTGGAGGGGGAGGCATGTTAGGGGCTGGGGTGGTGAGCACCTCTGACTTTAGCACAGGAACCCTCCTCTCAGTCAGAGCTGAGCCAGCTCCAAAGGAGCACTGAGGAGAGCAGTCAGAGCTGAGCCAGGCAGGCGGCCTTTAGGAGAAACAGCTATCGCCTATCTCTTCCATGCTTTCAGGCTGTCTCCATCTTACTATGAAGGAAACTAGCTCAGACAGGAGGTGATGGGCTGAAGGTGCCCAAGCCTCAGGCTCCACTGACAAGTCCAGGGTCCTGACTTCCCTGAGCTGTTCCTCTGGCCACACCACTTGGTCCCTGTCTTTCTTCACCATGTTACAGCCCTTCTCTGCCTGTCCATTCTCCTCACAGATACCACAGCACTTAACATACAGCCAATCCAGCATGTAAGATGGCACCCACTATGTGCCAGAGCTTCACTTAAGTCTTCACTTAAAGTCTCCACGTCACTTCACTTAAGTCTTAAAATGGACCTCTGCAGTAGGCATTATTAATCTTATTTTTCAGATGGGAAAAGGTTTGGAGAGATTAAATAACTTGTTCGACGTCACCCAGCCAATGACAGCTGGGATCTGAACCCAAAGTGCAGGCAGTACCCTGACATCAGGCAACCTCCAGTGGTGGCACCACCTGCAATTTTGCTCTTACATGCTCAGTAACGCTCTTGCATCCCCTCGGAGGCCCCCAGTTCCTGGGTATAACATTTTCTGCATCGTTCCCCCACTCCACCTGCCCAGGAAAGCTGCCCAGCACAGAGTTAAACACTGACCAGGCCCTCCACAAACACTCCGATGCCGCAAAGGGCCAAGCCCACCGCGGTGACATTCCTATGTGATGAAACCTTCCCGAGGCAGCAGTCAGCAGCCCTGCCCCACACAACACTGCGGCCTCTCACCTGCACTCCAGCACCCTGGAGATGTGGCATTTCCTCAAGAGCTTGGCAAATAAGCGATAAAGCGGCTAAGAAGAGATGGGCACAAGTGGGAAGAGATGCACATACCAAGGCTGTGAGTAACAACAGTGGCAGAATAACCAGAGCAGCATTAAAGGGGAAAAACCATTATCAGCACTTTGTTCAACATCAAAGGCCACTGGGGCCTTGACTGGTGATTCTAGGTCAGGTGTATCCAAGTAAATCACCAGATTAACCGCACGTGCATACCTGCCGAGCTGCACCACCTCTTTCACTTTTACTAAACATAAACGCCCTAACATCGAAAGGAAAAAAAGGTGAAACTTGGAATAGACAAATCTATTGAACTTTGTGGTACTCTCACTTAGGGCCTGAGAATGCCCTACTTCTGAGACCCAGAAATACAGGACCTGCCTGAGACTGAAGTGGGACCAGGACAGCAGAGATGCCCCAACAAAGCTGACCAGCAAGCACCAAGTAAGCAGTAATAGCAGCCTATTCCTGGTGGAGAGGCATCCCCCCAGGGAAGCTGAGATTAGGAGAATGGGGAGCAAGAGTATTGAGGAAAATCCTCCAACACCCAGACCTCACCCTTAAAAGAAAAAGCTAAGCTAAGCACAATTCCTGATGTGATTGACTGTTTACCTCAGTCTCTACAGCCCTAAATGCAATGTCTGGCATTCAATCAAAAAGGCAAAAAACAAAATACAACAAAACCCCACCACTATTGAGATAAAACAATCAGCAGAATCAGATTTAAATGATTTAGATGGTGATACCAGCAGACACAGGATTTAAAATAAGTATGATTACTGTGCCAGAGGTTCAACTGGAAAATGTGTATAACACAGATGGATAGGAAATTTCTATCTGACACCCTAACAGAGGATCAATGGAGCTCTCTGTCTTAATGCCTCTCAGTCTTAGATGGCTCCACACAGCCAAGTGGTACTTGACAGCCAAGTGGGACCTTGCCCCAGATCCTGTGACATTCTGGACTAGTTTTAGCCTGTTGTGAGAATGTTATAACGTGTCATCCCTCCTGCTATTGTAGGTCTAGGGTGAAAAAGAGTCAGTAGAAATGAGAGAAATAAGAAACCCATTAACAAAGATGAAGAATGGGGCCTCCCCGGTGGCGCAGCGGTTAAGCGCTGTGCTGTGGAGCTGTCGGCAGCGGTGACACGAGTTTGACGCCCAGCCGGGGAGAATCCCACATGGCGCGGCAGACCTCTCCTGCCTTGCCCGCTGCTCCCCTCAGCAGTGTATTTCTGCCTGTTCTGCTACCCGCTCTGTCTCTGGTGAACCCTCTCACCGCCCCATGCCTCTGGCCTGTACCCCAGCTTGTATGTAAAAACAAAAAATAAATCTTAAAAAAAAAAAACAAAGATGAAGAATGGCACTGATGGACTATTAGCAGGCTCAACTCAACTAAGGAAAAGAAATCAATGACCTTAAAGATACATCAGTTCCTTAGACTGAAACACAAAACAAAAACCAGACAGAGAGAAAAGAACATGCATAAGCTATGGGACAACATCAAATTAACACATGTGACTGGAATCCCGGACAGAGAAGAGAAAAAGGGACATTTTTTATGGTGCAAGTTTGCTGGTAGTAAAGTCTCTCAGTTTTTGTTTGAAAAGTGTCTGTAATTTGCTTTCATTTCTACAAGATATTTTTGCTGACTACAGAATCCTGTAGACAGTTGTTTTTTTTTCCCAATACTTTGTTACTCCAATGTCTTCTATTATATATAGTTTTATATAAGAATTCTACTGGAAATCTTATCTTTGTTCCTCTGTATAAAATGTGTCTTTCTCTGCATAACTTGTGACTGTCTATTAATCTTTGGTTTTTGGAGCGCTCAAATATACTTTGCGTAGGGTTTTGGCTTGTGTTTTACTTTTCCTTTAGCCTTTTTTCCTTACTCTACCCTTTTGAATCTGTGGTTTGAAGTCTTTCATCATTTTTTGAAAATTCTTGGCCATTATCTTTCCTTGCATGAACAACATGAAGTTGGTTATCTGTTTCCTATGGCTGCTCTAACAAACTGTCATACTCGATGGCTTCAAACAACTTAAATTTACTCCCCCAGAGTTCTGGAGGCCAGAAGTCCATATTCCCTCTGGAGGCGTAGGAGAGGTCTTGCCTCCTTTGGCTTCTAATGACTCCAGGATTCCCTGGCTTTTGAATGCCTAATTCCAAAGTGTATGTCCATCTTCACGTGGCATTCTCCTTCTCCAGGTGTCTCTCTTCTGTGTGTGCCTCTTAGAAGGATACTTGTCACTGTGTTAGGGCCAACCCAATAATCCAAGATGATCTCAACTTGAGCTCCTTAGTTTGGTGATACTGGCAAAGACCATTTTCCCAAGAAGGTCACATACACAGGTTCTGCAGGTTAGGATATACGTATATCTTTCGAAGGGGCACCATTCAACCCACTACAAAATATTCAGATAAAAATCCAACAACATATGTACAAAATTTGTATGCTGAGAACTACAAAATACTAATGAAGAAATTCAAAGGAGACCTATATCAATAAAGAAATATACTATGTTCAAGTTCAGAAGGTTCAATGTTGTTAAAATGTCAATTCTCCATGGAGAATTGCTGATTCTAAAGCTGATTCTAAAATTTATTCGAAAAGACAAAGGATCTGGAAAAGCGTAAACAATTTTGAATAAAAGAACAAAATTAGAGGATTTATATGACCTGATTTCAAGACTTAGTCTAAAGCTATAGCAAGCAAGACAATGTAGTATTGGTGAAATGGAACAGATAAGTACAGAAATAGATCAACAGATATTTGGCCAATTAATTTTTAACAATGGTACATAAACAGCTTAGTAGAGAAAAACAGTATTTTCAACAATTGGATACCATATGCAAAAAAAGAATGTTGGTATATACCTCATACCACATACAAAAAATTGGATCATGGACCTAAACGCAAAATCTATATAACATTGGTGTAAATTTTTTCTCCTAAAACAGGAAAAAAATCCTTGCAATGTTGAGTTAGGTAAAGATTTCTTAGATTTGACACTCAAAGCATAAGCCAAAAAAGAAAAAGTCGATAAAGTGAACTTGATGAAAACCAAAAACACTTGCTCTTTAAAAGACACTGTTAAGAAAATTAAACCACAGACTAGGAGAAAAGATTGCAAATCACATCCCTGGTAAAGGGCATCTATTGTTTCAGGACTTTCAAAATTCAAATGAATAGGTATTTCACCAAAGAACATACGGCAAATACACAAAAAATTGTTCTGTCGTTAGTTGTTAGAGAAAGACAACTTAAAATCATATGAAGATACCACCACACCCTTATTGAATGACTTAGGTTAAAAAGACTGGTCACAGGCCAGTGCTGGCAAGGAGGCAGAGAAATTTAACTTTCACACTTGGGGAGTACTGGGGAGAGTGTCAGATGGTACAATCACTTTGGAAAACAATGTGAGTTACTTAAAAGGTTAGACATACACCTATTGTGTCCTAGCCATTCGACTCCTATGTATTCAACCAAGAAAAACAGAAATGTATGTCCATAGAAAGATATGTACATAAAAATTAAGAGCAGCTTTATTTGTAATAGCCAAAAATTGAAAATAATCCAATGTTCACCAACAGGCAGATAAATCCTGGTATATCCATTATATGGAATACTGTTCAGCAACAAAAAGGAAAGAACTGTTAACATATGTAACAAGCCTAGTGGAGGTAAAAATAATCAGGCTGTATGAAAGAAACCAGAGTAAAGAGAAGGTACAACTATATGATTCTGCTTATATCAAATTCTAAAAAAACGCAAACTAATCTATAGTGACAGCAGATTAGTGGTTGCCTGGGGCTGGAGGTGGAGGGAGTAGGTTGACTATAAAGAGGAACAAGGGAACTTTCTGGATGACAGAAACATCCTATACCAAGGGATCATGGTGATGATTACATGACTATATGTGTTTGTCCAAACTCCCAGAGCAGTTCACTTTCTTAAGTGGTTACTACTGTATGTAATATTTGTAGGCCTGAAATGCTACTAGGAGCCCAACCTGTCCATCACAAGCCACTGGACTTGATACTACCTATCACTGTCACTCTGCACTCAAGGTAAATATCACCTCACCGTGAGATATTCCCAATTGGTAAATCCCAAGGCTGAAGACCTCAGGGGAGGCTCATGAGCTCCATGAGCCACGGGTCTGGGGATTATGGTTTCCAAATGCAGAAAGCCAGAGTCATTTCAGAGCAGTTCAATTGCCAAAGCCTCAATCTCCCCAGTTGTCGCTGAGAATAGAGGGCTGTCCCCAGGCAGGTTTCCCAAGCAACAACCACTCACTCTATGGAATGTCAGGCCTCAGCCACTTAGGGGTCTGTACACAGCTTGACAGTCACAAACCAGCAAAGTCTGCACACACCTGGCCAGTGGCCAGGAGTGGCTGGAGCTTTCCATAAAGATGTCATGAACCAACTATTGTGGTTAGGTGGTCAATTATTAACACCTGCTCACTGTGGAATTTTCTCCTTTTCTTTTAATTTCTAACACTGGACCTTGCCTACTAGCTGGCCTGCTCCAGAAATGGAAATTCTGTGGCCGACAAAAGCATTCAGGAATTGGTCCATGGCTTAAGTGTGGGTTGTAGAGGGGAGAGAACTGGACGATTTCACTGTTAACCTCCTTGTATAGATCCAGGTGGGCAGCCCATCTGGCCACTGCCCACTTGAAACATGTTACTGTTTCCAAAGAAGGGCTGCGTGCAAAACTGGAAGAAATGAAAACACACACACACGCACGCACATGATTGAATCTTTCAGCTTATCTTTCATTGAACTGTTCAGTCACGGACACAGATTTTTCTTAGTCTGCCTCAGGTCTTTGGCTCTGCCAGTTTAGCGCTCTGGAAAGTTGACAGGTGTCCGTGTCTGCCCGCCTCCCTGTTTGCTAAACTTGCTTCTTTGCCTTGGCAAAAAAGACCATTAAACAGGACAGAGTTCGTTTGGGCTCACCCTCACTTCCAGCTTCTCAAGTGGAAAAAGGCAGAGCTGCTTTCTCAAACCAAAGCTCAAAAGAAACCTGGTACTATATTCACCACACGTTTGTGGACTGGATATACTACAGGCTTGCGTGCCCTATAATTTCGGGTTCCGGCCTACAGTCCAAATGAGAGGAAACTTCTGATTCTAAACATAGCCCTGAACCAGAGAGGAATTCTGGTTTCTTAAAATCATCTAATTGTTTGGCAATCTTGCCAATGTTCTTCCAAGTCAGCCTGAATAGGAATATGGGGTTCCTGCTGCTGTATATATATTTTTAAAGATTTATTTACTGTTGCATACAAGCTGGGGTGCAGGCCAGAGGTGTGGGGCCGTGAGAGGTCTGCTGCGCCATGTGGGAAGCTCCCCAGCGGGGCATCAAACTTGTGCTGCAGCTGCCGACAGCTCCACAGCGCTGCACTTAACCTGCTGTGCCACCAGGGAGGCCCCTGCTGCTGTATCTTATCTAGAGTGTGGATGTGCAGGGTGCCTCTGTGTGCTCTCTACACTGGGGTTGCAAGGAGGGCAGGTGCTGGGGCACCTGTGTGCAGACTGAGCCGAGAGGCTCAGTGTCATGGGACCTGGACTCGCCACCGCAATTTAGGAAGTGAATCAGAAGCTCATTCACCTCGGTCACAGCTAGGTCTAATAGCCACAGGAGACCCCAGGTCCCCACCAATGGGAAGAGGACAGGGTGCCCTTTGGACAAAGAATTCTAAGAGGATGGAAGGGTGGGTCTAAAATATAGGACGAGGGCTTCCCTGGTGGCGCAAGGGGTTGAGTCTCAGCACTATGAAGCTATCAGCAGCCACTGCAGCACGAGTTCGATCCCCAGCTGGGGAGATTCCCACATGGCTCAGCAGACCTCTCCTGCCTCGCCCGCTGCTCCCCTCAGCAGTGTACTTCAGTCGATCTGCCTGTTCTGCTCCAGACTCTGTCTCTAGTGAGTCCTCTCACCCCCCCCAACCTCTGGCCTGCACCCCAGTTCTTGTATGCATGAATAAATAAATCTTTAAAAAAATAAAATAAAGGATGAGGGGTCCACCCGTGGGTCCCAGGCCTTCTCCCTCAGAACCAGACCATCCAGATCCCGGGGCCACAGGCAGCTTGGCCCACTTTTTCATCCCCAGTCCTCTCTTCAGAGGTCCCTCCGAAGCAGGGACCATGGGTGCTTGTCATTCGATTACACATGTCGGTCGCAGGTCTGCCTGGCACGAGGGAGATGCCAAACACACAAACTAAGAAGCCCCCATCTCTTTACCAAGACCGAAGGTAAGACCGAGCCCCCCATACTGAAGGCTGATCCCCAGCAATCCTCTGCTGACTCCCCAGCCTCATTCTCTGAGTTTCTAAGTACTTTCCCCGACACAAGAAGGCTGCCTTGGTAAGCAGGAAATGGAAACTCATTCCTGTGTCCAAACTGGCCCCCAGGAAAAACAAGTGGAGCTGGGGAGGTCTGTCTTACTGAAACGGCAGGCACCGGTGAGGGAAGCGATGGGGAGGGGTGAGGATGCAATGGGTAGAAGGTGGCTAAGCAACTGCAAACTGGTGGAGGCCATGAGACTGCAACCAGACATCATTCCCAGGCAGAGCAGATCCCTGGGCCTCCTCCCTGGAAGGGACCAGGAAAACCACCCCAAGCCTTTAGGGGCTAAAGCCCTGCAGGTCCTCACACCCAGTACAGTCAGAAACACACACTGGGAGTGGCGGGGCAGGGCTACAAAGCAGAGCTCAGGAGTCAGGGACATGTGAGAGAAGAACAGGACAGGGCAGAGTGGGGGTTTCCACACAGCCCACAGAGGCCTCAAGCAGAGGCAGCCTGTCTCGCGCCTGCACTCTCGCTGCAAGTGTGTGCTCACGGTCTGCCCTGGAGTTCCTGGGACAGGGGCACCTCGCAGCATTGTCAAAAACAACAAGGTGACAAAGCAGCCCTGCAGACCCATGCTGATGGCCAACATCTTTGGAAGATCAGGCCTCTGAACACGGTGTGCTTCCCCAGGACCGATGCTGGACCAGTTCACCACCAAAACACTACCGAGGCCGGGCGCTGAGCATCTCGGGGTTAGCTGCCCTCCCCATAGCAATTGCCCAAACTGAGGCACTCCGGGAAGGGAGATCGGCTTCTGATAAAGCCTAAGTGTTGCCTTTTTTAAAAAAAACTAAACAGTTTTGAGCTAATTTTAGACTAACAGAGAAGGTGCAAAAAATAGCACGGAGAATTTCCACATATTTCTCCCCCAGGGTCCCCCAGTGTTAACATTTATATAAACTTTAGTTCAACGTTCAAACCAGGAAATTAACATTAGGACAATTCCATTAACCAAATTAAGGCCCCTATTTGAACTTCATCAGTTTTTCTATTAATGTCCTTGGATCCTGGTGTTCCAGAATCCTATCTAGGATCTCACGCTGCTTTCAGTTATTACTCCTTAGTCTTTTGCAATCTGTGTCAGTTCCTTAGTTTTCCCTTGTCATTCACGACCTTGACACTTTTGAAGAGTGCTGATCAGCTGTGTTGTCAAATGGCCCTTGATTTGGGTCTGTCTGATGTTTTTCCATGAATGGATTGTTTTTGACAAGAACCATAAAAACCACATGCATGACATCACAGGGCTCACGTGGATAGGACTTATCTTTAGTGGTGTTGACCTTGAGCAACAGTGATGTTGACCTCTCTGTGAGGTTTCTCCTATGCAAAGTTACATCTTTCCTTGTGTAGTTAATCTCGGGGGGGACTGTGGCTTTTTAGAAGGGAACACACTGCTGTCATTACAAACCCTGCATGTCAGCCCAGCCCGCTGATGATCGCAGCTGCCCCGCAGATGAGAGGCATCAAATGAAGATGAGCGGCAGAGCCGACGTCTCTGGAAGACGCTGAAGCTCTCGGTGACAAAGAGGCACAGTAGCAGTTTATTTATAGATCCACTTGAAGACAGCTCATTGTAACTACTGGAGTTGAATTTTTAAAACCTCGGAACAAAGGCTGGCTATTTTAAACTCTCCTTGCACTTAGTTCAATGGAGAGTGTTAGAGGCACCGACCACACCCGGGCATCACTCCCGAGCGCAGTAATTCATATTTTGTGCAGCATCACAGAACAGCAGCCAAGCCTGGCAAGCCATACCCGGGCCTGGCTCTGCCTAACAAGCAGAGGCAGCAGGCCTCGGATCCGCCAGAGCCTAATCCTCATGCCACCAGGGAGGAGTTGAGGGGGCTGTGTCCCACCGGGTCTCAAGCCTCCCTCCCTTTCCTGGAAAATCAAGTTGCAAACAGCTGGTGTGAGCTTAGGTTACATCACCTCTCTTCCGCCCTCCTCTGTGGGCTGCGAAGAAGGACAGCGCCCCCCAGCGGATGCCTGGCTCAGGACAGCTGGCAGTAGCAGGCCCACCAGCATCTGACACCCTCTAAGTTAGCATCAGGGTGTCCTGGAGCTCCAGACACATAACTATCCCTGAGGAGAGCAGGAGGGCGGAGCCTCAAAGTCCCTCCTGTGTCAGGCCCCACTGTGAGTGAGCCAAGACTGCCCGATCCCTCCACACACTAGAACCGCAGGTCCCACATCCTTATTTGAACAATAGCACAAAACAACACTTTGGACACAATGCAGAAAAATATGAATATGGACAATATGGACTAGGGCATCTGATATTAAGGAATTATTAATTGTGCTGGATGGGGTAAGACCACTGCAGTTACATAATAAGGAAAAGTCATCATTTAGGGTAAAATAATATACCTGGTATTTAAAAAAATACTCCAAAACTCTTCTAAAAATGTGGAGGGAAATGAACAAAGAAGACTGATAAAATGTGGAATCAAGGGGTGCGTACATGGAGGCTTGTTATACTATTCTCTCAACTTTTTGTGCTAGCTTGAAAATTTCCAAAACACAGAGGTCTTTTATTTTAGTATTAAAAAGTTCCCAGGTGACTGGAATGAGCTATAGCTGTGGAGCTGAGACCAGGAGAGTAGGCCCCTAGGAGAGGCTGAGGCACAGGATCTCCCACTACTATGTCCTGGCATTTTTAAGTAAAGGTTTGTCTAAATCCACGACTATTCTGATCAGCCTTTGGCACTGGGACAGAGAGAGCCCCTGATGGCACCCAGAGCATTCAGTGAACTCTGCAGCAATGTCCAGACCTTCAAAGAAACTAATTTTAAGATAATCTCCATGGAAACCATCTATTCTGATTTTTTCCATGGCAACCGATGAGAACATAAACACAAGCATTATTCAACACCCTTACACCACATGGGCAATGCTGCCATCCAATCTGGAAAATACAAGCTGCAAAGGGGGCTGTTTTCCATTGAAAATGAGGTTCTGGAACTTCTAGTCCAGATGTACTGGTTCTTTCGCCCTCCATCGCCCAGTCACCACCACCACCCCAGGCCACCAGCTCCAAACTGACAAACCAGGCCAGAAAGTGGTTCAATTAGTCTGGGCCCATCAAAAATGCTGAAAGGAAAGAGCCAGAGCCTGCTGCTAGCCCCCCACACTACCTCACCCTGCCCACAGGCTGCAGGCATATGTCCACTGAACTCTGAATTCCTGAGCATTCTGTGTACCCAGGTACATGCTGGGCACCTGGGGGAGACCACAGCACCAGCCCTCCAGGAAAACAATTAGGCCTGCATATAACCGACTATAGGAGAGGGGCTGCTCCTACAAGGGGCCTCTCTGGGTAGGTGGGACAGGAAGAAGCCACGACCTGCTGGCCCCTGGGAAGGCTGCCTGGAGAAGGTGCCATCTGGAAGGGGACTAACCGGATGAGTGCAGCTCTGCTTTGGTGGGGGGGTGGCGGGGGAGGAGGGCGAGCAGTGGGGGAGAGGCCCAAAGAATCATGGTCAGACGTAAGCAACTGGGTTTATTTCTACTCGTGGCCCATTTCTTCCATTTTCAGATTTCTAGGCTTGAAAAAATAGCAAGCAATCAAAACAATGACTTTCAGATGCCAATAGCCTCAGTTCTTGCCTACCCTGTCTGCTTTGTACCACACACGAGGTGCGTGGAGAGGAGGCCTGTCAGAATTGCCTGACGGGGTCATAGATATTTGTCGTCACCATCAGCAAAGTGGCAGCATCACAGCAGGGACCAAGGGTTGAAATGAAAGGCATTAGAGGCACACAAGCTGCCCTGCCCGCAGCCAGGTCTGCTGCTGTAAAGATCACAGTGTCGAGACGCCACTGTCTGCTGTCCTGTGATTTAGGCTCAATTTCCCAGGTGAAACTGTGGAATCTCAATTGAACTTGACCCCATACTTTGATCATCAGGGTGAAAGAAAACCCCAAAACAATTCTGAAATTTGAAAGACCTAACAGAGTTCTCAAAGGTGTGTGAGCATAGGTTTATGTACCAGGCACGTGCCTGTGCACACAGGACCAGACACAGGGCCTCCAGGCACCTCAGGATGCCAGAGTCCGTTTCTTCTAACTCCGTGACTGTCCCATCACATCGTGACCTGGATTTCTGAGAATATGCCTCCTGTAAGTTTTAAGTCAAACAGGCCTCCTTCCTAAGCATCATGCCACTCTCCTCCGGATAGGAACCTACTTGCTTGTAGAATGAGCAGGAATTTGCCAGTGGCAGGAAACTACCATCAGTCACTCACAGGCGCAGCTCAGAGAAGGGAATGCAGCTCCTGTGCCATTTCCCCAGACAGAGCCTGGTCTCTTGCCACCACTGCTGTCATCACCGGCTTGGGGCTTGTTCCTGCTCGTGCTACCTGAAAGCTCCACAAAAATCTTCCTCTGGGAGATTAACATTAAGCCACAAGTACCCTGGTGACCTCAAGTCCAGGTGTCAGAGACTCCCACCAAAGAGGTTGCCCCAAAGGCCCAGCAGGCTGTGGGGGCTGACAGCCATATCTTCAGGGCGAGAGGTGGGGAGCAGGGATGGGGGCAGGTGGTCTGGAGAAGGGGGATTCAACCAACAGGTAACTGACTTGGATTGATGCAACAGCACTAACGGACAGGACCAGGGACTGAAACAGGATAACGGACCCCCCACAGAGGGCTGCAGTGGGTCCCCATCCTCCCTCTAACTGATGGCCTTGGCTGGAAATTAAATCTGCAACTGCGCGGCCAGCTGTAAACAGAGCACAGTGGGTGGCTTTGGCTCTCAAGGGCCCATAGGGCAGCGCTGAGACCTCTTTAACACTGCACTGAGACTAGAGCCAAAGAAACACTTCCGGGCCTCCTGGTGGTGCAGCGGTTGTGCGCTGCGCTGTGGAGCTGTCGGCAGCGCAGGATGCGAGTTCGACGCCCAGCCGGGGAGATTCCCACATGGTGCGGCAGACCTCTCCTGCCTCACCCACTGCTCCCCTCAGCAATGTATTTCTGATCTGCCTGTTCTGCTCCCCACTCTGTCTCTGGTGAACCCTCTTGCCGCCCCACGCCTCTGGCTTGTACCCCAGCTTGTATGTATAAATAAATAAATCTTTAAAAGAAAAGAAAAAAAAGAAACACTTCTTTCTGGAAAGAGGAGTGGGCCAAAGGAACACCAACCCTCCACGCGCCTTTCCCCAGGTGTATTCCACATGAGCCATAAAAACTTGCCAACATGGACGGGGACTCTGCCTCCACTTCCCTGCCCAGCACGGTCACCAGCAGCTAGATTGTGTTCCAGAGACCTGAGACTCTCAAAGTAGGCCCTGGACCAGCAGCATTAGCAGCATCTAGGTGTTTCTTAGAAATGCAAATTCCTTACTGAATTAGACAATCCAGAGGGGAGGGCCTACTGTTTTAATAGCCCTCAGGGTGCTTCTGGTGCACACTAAAATTTGAGAACCACTGCGAGAGGTTTACTGCAATCACCGTCAAATGTTAGCAGGCCCGTCACTACCTAGAAGCCCAGCTACCCACTCTGATGTATTTCTGTAAATGTCCTTCTTGTGGTTGTCAAGGGCACCCCCTGGCTCCCACCGCTCTGGTAAACACGTAATTATTTAACATGTGTCTGGAAACAGCCCTGACCCACTTCCCAGGAAAGTAAGTCGTGGCCCCTGGAGGGAAAAGGAGACGAATCCTGCCCACTTCCCAGCAGTGGACACAACAGGTGAGAACCGATCCTGGGCGGCCAGGTACATTGGGGTCTTTGGTGGCCCTGGGCTCTGTACAACCACATTCCCACCTGCCACTGCCCAAGATGCTCTGCTTCAAGCAGAAAACATTCTTTAAAAATTGTAGACTGTACAGAAAAAACAAAAATTACCAAAATGTAATTTGATAAAAATATTGAATCTTCCTTACTTCTAATCTCATTCGCGGGAAGCCACTAGAACTAAGACACCCACACACCTTCCATGATTTCCACTGGGGACAGCACAACCAACCTGTGAAGTGAGGTGTCTTGTGTGAGGCCCCTGATGCCCACCAGGGCCAGCTAGGCCACTACGGTCACCTACACAGGCCCCTGCAGGATGCTCTTTCACAGAGAGAGGCAGTAAAATGCAGGCTGATGGGGGAAGCCAGGATGCAGAGAATCAAGGTGACCCATCTGAAGTGACAGGAGAGATGTGTCCCTTAGCCCCAACCTGGGTTCAGACCAGCTCAAAGGGGCAGTACAGCTGTGCCCACCAACCAAGTTGCTTAAGTAGCTGCCAAAGCCGGTGTTTCTAGCATCAGCCACCTTCGTTGGGGGGGGCTGCCTGAGACCTTTGCCAGGAGAGTCACCCTGACAAGACTGCTGTTCCCTCCCAGGAAGGTGACCAGCCAGCCCAGCTGGCTGACGTTCCCATGTCCTGTGCCCAACCCAGGCCATCTTGGGTGATCTGGAGATGCTCCACACCCTGGGACTCGCTGGGGCCTTGGTGTGTGTTGGGGGGAGTAACAGGGGTGGGTACCAGGGAGTCACATATAAGGGTATGCAGGTACCGGGGGGAGGGGGGGTCTGAGCCAGTGCTACCTGAGGCCTAGACACGTGTGTGCATATACAGGCGACAAGTAGTTGTATTCTAAGTCACCAGAGTCTGTCCCGTGCTGGGCTTGAGAATCTGCCCCAGGGCTGTTCCCCACTGAGAAATGGAGAGAGTCCTTCCTGTGCTCTTCTAGTCAAGGGTCCCTATAGTTGGGTTAGCAAAAGGGCTAAGACCTGAACTTCAATCCCAGGGTCTGGGTCACGCATTAGCAGGCGACCTCGGCTCAGCTTCCTCCTCTGTGCAGCAGAGGGGGCAGGAATGAATTACCCCGTAGGCACCACACAGAGATGTGCCGCTGGGAGCTCCCAGGGAACATGAAAACAAAGTGCCCATTGTCCCCAAGTCTGTTCACAAGAACCAGTTCCAGGACCAGCCTTCCGATCACAAAAATGGAGACTGTGACCCTTCAGCCAGAGGGTGTGAGCAGAAAGAGTGCCTGTGGCCTTTAGGAGGCACACCTTGACCCACAGATGCCCTGAGCCTAGGGCATGGCAGCCAGGGTGCTCGGAGGAAAGGGTCGGGTCCCCCAAAACCATGCTTTTCTAAGATGCATAAATACCCAGGGATCTTCTGACTCCATTCAGGTATTGGAGCCTTCTGCTGCCAAGAGCCCCTGTAAGTGTCTTGGAAAATTAGGAGCCAGAATTAGAGTCAAGTGAAGAAAAGAGGGGCTCCTCACTAAGGTGTGTAGATCTGAGGGTCACTCCTGTACTAAACACCCACAATGTCCTGCCAGCCAAGCGTTCCCTCAAATCCACACTTCTCCCCGATACTGAAAGTAAATGCTACCTAGAAATTTGTGTTTTCGGTGAGAGACCCAAGTCCTCCATGCTCCTCAGTGAGAAAGCAAATCTATGAGACCAGGAGAAACGGGGCCCTGCCCCCCTTGAGCCTATGACTCGTGGAGCTAGGTGCCTGGGGCGCCTTGGCAATCCAGTGCCAAGATTCCCTGGGCCAGGAATCGGGGCCCAAGAACCCTGAAAGTCAAGCCCACCCCGTGCATTGCCACACAACAGACATGTGGGAGCTGAGGGGGGCACGGGAGGCAGCTGGGATTTCACCCTCAGAACCAGAGGAGTGGGGAAGAAGGAACAGACCATACTCAGGGCAGACTGGGGTTTCGGTCAGATCGCCTCCTCTTCCTGCAGTTCTGGGACTGAAGCTCTGGGGGTCCTGGGACCCTGCCCTGAGGAGTCATGGCGTGGGGGAGGGAAACACGCCCATTCCACCCCCTCAAGGACGTGCTTTCTGGTCTGGGAGCGCAGAGGACCGAGTCGCATAAAAAGCACCAGATGCCACGAGCTGAAACCCCTCGCCTGGGGCTGGCCTGCAGGGCAGTCAGCATCAGAAACCACCCCGGTCTGAGGGGGCCCTCTCCCCAGCGGGTTTTGAACACAAAAATCACCCTGACTGGGCAGAGGGCTCCTCCACTTCCCAGTTGGATAGAGGAAGGAAGAGGAACATTTTAAAAATAGCTAAAGCTTGGTGAGCACTTGCCATGTGCTAGGCGTGGTGCCAAGCCCCTGCTTGGCATGTAGCACCTCGTGAAACCTCACGAAGGAGGACCGAGCGTCTAGTCAAGGTGCACGGAGAAAAGCCCTCAGCCCCAGGACTCAAGGCTGCTGTCTGAGCTGGAGCAGCCAGCCCTGAGCACTCAGGAAGTAGTTTCTCAGTTTCTCCGAATTACCTGGAACTCTGCATTCTCCCCCCTCCCCCACCATATTCCTTCCCAGTTGCATAATGGGCCCTCAGATGTTTGGAGGAGGGCATGAACAGAGTAAATCAGAATAAGTGCATCTTTGCTATTTAAAGTGGTTTAAAATGTTCCCGTGGTTGAGGGTGAAGTCAGTCCTATGGCAGCTGGGACTTGGGGGGCAGGTGCCAAATCCAAGGTCAGCCAAGACACAGAGGCCCCTACACCTCATGGACAAGCCCCAAAGCAACACAGAGCAGGAGGGAGTGAGACCCCAGGTGGATGAGTACCGAGGAAGACCAGGGAAAGGAGTTAAGTGCTAGACGCCAGAAACCCCAGCATGAGCTGCAGACAGCTTGTGGGGTGCCTCCCTCTTGCCCCCACAGCAGCCCCTCTGCAAGGCACTCATCTGCGTGCCTGAGGCCCTTCCAACCTTCTTCCAGTCTGGCAGCATGTCACGAGGCAGAACACGGAGTTTCCTGCCCACCCTTCGCCCGGCGCATGGGCTGGAACCCTTCCTCTGCAGCCTTCCAGCAGAGAAAGCTCCCAGCACAGCCCTAAAACCCTCCCCATGTACAACTCAGCCAAGAATAGAGAGAAAATGGAACCCATTATTCTCATTCTGAAGGGCTGGGAAATGGCTTGTGCTTTTCAACATGAAATGTGCCTAAAAATAAGCTGTGACTTTCACCCAGAGGTTGGAAATAGCTTGGGTGGTGAACAGAACACTGTTCAGTGGGCTCAAGGATAGCCTGCATTCCAGGAGTCAGAGCTGAATGCCACAGTCAGAGCGGGGGTCCTGGCTTGGGGTTTTCCAGGGCGCAGGCGCTGGCAGAGGCTCACAGGACTGTCCTGGCTGTGGTCTGCCTTCAAACTGCCACATTCTAGCAGGCACAGTTGGGGAATTCAAGACCCAGCACCTGGCCTAGAGCGTCTTAAAATCCCCAAATGCCCAGGCGGGTCTTGTGTGACTCTTGGGCCTAAGGCACAGAGGTGGAGGGGCTTGGGGGTCATCAGAAAGAGTTCACAGGCTCTTTGAGAAGCCAAGCCACCCTGGCCAGCTAGCACTCACTCACCAGGTGCCATCTCAGAGCCAGGGTGCCTGCAGGCGGGGAGGGGAGGAACACACTCCAATTGTAAGTGAAGAAAACCAAGTAGCTAACGGTCTTTCTTTGTTGTTTACCATCATCCCTGAAAGAGCCCGAAGTTTGATAAGCCGAACATTCTCACAAAGTGGTCTTCTGTTAGAAATCCAGGCCCAGAGACCTGGGCCACAGCTGCGGAGGGGCCCCAGTCCTGGCCTGACTGCCCCCTCCACCATCCCCATCAGCTTCCTCTGGACTCATCCCGGAGGCAGTGTCATCGTGGGGGGGCTTTCACCTGGGGGCAACTCCGCTCACACCCTCTGCAACACCTGGTCATGGCTGGAGACAGATTTGGTTGTTACGAGCATGGATGAGGGGATGCTACTGGCATCTAGTGGGTAGAAGTCAGGGATGCTGCTAAACCTCCTGCAATGTGGGCCGGCCCCACAACAAAGAGTTACCAGGTCCAAAGGCTCAATGGCGCAGAGGTTGGAGGTTGCCTGGGTTGCTGGAGGGATAGCATGTGGGTAGAGTTAGAGGCTCTCGCACTTGCCAGCTCCCGGCACGTGGTTGTGGAGCACACGGGCTGCCTGTGGGGCCGACACCAGGCCGGCGTGCAGTCAGTCAGCAGGTGCTACCTCAGAGCCAGGAAGGCCCTTGGGCAGGAAGAGCGAGACCTCACTCCTCAGCTTCCCTCCCCACCGCAGGGGAGACCCAATCTCCGAGCAGCGCTGCAACATGGGCTCTCCTCAGCCTGGGGTGAGGGTTGCACAACAAAGTGAGTACACCTAGTGTCAATGCACCCCACATTTAAAAATGGCTGAAACCTAACATATATAAAGCAAAACAAACTAAAAACCCTTGCTTACTCTTGGCCTTGGAGTCCTGAGGTCCAAAGTCCCCAGAGCGCACCACGCTGGGGCACAGGTCTGGAGAAGGCCATCTCAAAGTGGGCCACGGCAAGTAAAGAGAAAGCCCCAACAAAGGAAGAGCTCAGGATTAACAAGTCGAGTCCCTCAAGACTGTGAGCTCACCTATACCACACATGGGGTGCTGAGACCCTCCTTTGGGGATGTTCAGCTCCCATTGGGGGTACAATGCCTGGACCCACACCCAAGGATGGGACCCCAGAGCCTACACCCTTTCCCATTTGGGACCACGTGGTGATGCTCAGTGAGCAGAACTGTGATGACAGCTCGATCACAGGCCTGAAGGGAGTGTGGGAATAAATGGTTTTCCTAGGCCTCGCTGAGCTGTTCACCCACCACGCCCTGCCCTGTCCTGCCAGCTTTCCCACCCCATGTGACTTCCCTCGTCTATCAGGACCCACAGCTCTGGAAGGAAGGGTGTCACAGCGCAGGACTAAGGGGACAAGAGGCAGCTTGTCCAAGTTACTTGCCTAATAACTCCAAGAAAAGGGGCACAGGATCCTCCTTTGCTGGTGAATACTAACCATTCCTGAGACAGGGCAATGCCCTGCTCTGGGACAGGGAAGAGCTGTGATGCAGCTGCCTGCAGTTTCCAGCTTAGTCAGTCAGGCTCAGAGGGACCAGCATGGAGGGCTCCCAGGTCCAGGCATCTGAGCAGGTGACTAAAGCCCAGGTATCTCATCTGAGAATGACAGCAACAACTCTACCTACTCATCCTGACGAGGGAAGGCTAAAAGGGCAGCACATGTGCGGCCGTGGCTGGGCCTGACTCACTGTAAATGCCCAACTGACAGAGAGCAGTAGAGAAGGCTTGGGCCCCAGAGAATCCCAACCCTGCAGTTTGGTATATGCCTTTCTAGTGGACGATGAAATAGCAGGAGCAGACCACCAGCTAACCCAGTCCTTGCCCAACAAAGCCAAAAGCTGAGAACTGGCCACACATTAGCAAATGCAGAGGGAGTAATAAAACCTCCCAGCCCAGGGCAGCCCTTGGAAGACAAGCTTTAAATCCCAGTTGGGCCCATTCCTAGAAGTAGTTCCACCGCACAGGGCAGGGGCACATGTGTGAAGGGGGTGGAGGGGAGGTGCTGGAGCCAAAGAAAACCAGGATGGACTCAAAGGCTTCCTGGTTCTATTCTGGGCCCAGCCTTGATTTGCTGGGGGCCCTGGGCAAGCTGCTTCCTGTTGTTCAGCCCAGTTTCCGAGTGTGGGAGAGGCCATACTGCCTCTTACGTCCAGGAGGGAGAGATTTAAACAGACTGTGGCCACTGCAGCTCAGAACCCTTGAACTCACGTCCTTGGTTTTAAAATTGATTTCAGCCAAAGCTGAATGCAACCTTATTCAGTAAGACTATATCAGTTATCATTTTACTCCCCAAATATTTATCAAAAATTATCGCTAGCACTGAATGCCCTTTTACCAACAAAGCTACGAAAAATGGTTTGTGGCTGAGAAACTTCCTTTCCATGGCTTAAAATAAAAAGGAAGCGAGAGTAGCAGGGCCGGGGCCTGCCCCTTTGTCCCAGCTGTGGCTTCAGGCCCTGCACCCTCTAGGAACCCTGCGTCGGCATTCTGTGCCCAGGGTCAGACCTGGACCACGGAAACACCCCCACCAAATGGAACAGGACCTGGGCACCTAACAGCCTCTTCACAGCTTGTCTGTTCGTTCAAGATTCAAATCCAAGCACCAGGGGATTACTTGTTAACTTACAACATCTTACAAGGGTCCACCCCCATGATGGGGCTAAGCCTCCAGCCCCACCATCGCTAAGCCCGCTGCCCACCAGAGTCACAGGCTCAGGACACGCCTGCCAAGCTACTTACCAGCGTCCCAGAGGAGCTGACCAGCGTAGTGCGGGGCCGCGGCACTTTTACTTCTCCATAGTCGACATCAAAGTTACTCTTCCACACCATCACCTGCCAAGACCGACAAGCACACGGGATTGGGGGCGAGCAGAGCGCAGCCTCACGAGGCGCCATCATGGCAGTATTTGTGGCGAGCTGTCTCCTGTGAGCATTAGTGCTTTTCAAGGGGAAATGAGGCCAGCCCCAAAGTTCTGCACCCATAAAACAGGATAGTGGTACCCACTTGATACCTCACCTCAACTCTGGACCTGCCTCACCTCAGAGTGAAGGCTGTTTGGACAGGCATCAAGAGGACCTGGATGAACCACCAGGATGGGGAGTACTGTGTACCCCTGCATGTGTGGTCACTCTGCCTGGGGAGTGTCAGGCCTGAAGTCCATGTAGCTGGCGCCTTCTCAGGCCTGAAGTGTCCACTTTAATCAACTTCCCAGAGGAGCCTTCTCTAGCCCTCCTGCTAATTTTCATCATAGTCCTTTATTTCCTTCATAACAAATTCAGTAGTTATTTAATCTATCTGTCCCTTTTCCTTGCTTATAATTTATTTCCCACTAAAAGAATAACTTCTTTTATTTTAAATTTATTTATTCATGCATACAAGCTGGGGTGCAGGCTAGAGGTATGGGACAGTGAAAGGCTTTACCAGAGACAGAGCGGGGAGCAGAACAGGCAGACTGACTGAAACACACTGCTGAGGGGAGCAGCGGGCGAGGCAGGAGAGGTCTGCTGCGCCATGTGGGAATCTTCCCTGGCCAGGCATCGAACGCACGCCACAGCTGCTGACAGCTCCACAGCACTGCGCTCAACCCACTGCGCCACCAGGGAGGCCCTAAAAGAATAACTTCTGAGGGGGTGGCCTGTCCTGTTACACTGAGTAGTTGTTAGTTGTTAAGATATGGACTCTAAGCCAGACCACTGGGGTTAACATCCTGACTCCCCCCAAGCTATGTGGCTCTAGTAAGGGATCAACCTCTCTGTGCTTCAGCTTCCTCAGCAGTGAAAAGGGGCTGATTCTGGTTCCAACCCCACAGCCTGCAGTGATGCTCACAGGAGACAGCTTGGCACCAACACTGCCATCAGGGAGCACTTGGTAACACACCCATCATCCCACATCCCACTTGGAGGTTCTTCAAATCCTTAAATGCTTCAACAGAAGCTGAGGAAAGGCCCTGCTGGGAGCAAGAACGCCCTCTGCTGGACGGCGTGGGCCTTGTGATGCTGCTCTCTGCTCGGGTGGCGCCCAGGATGTTGGGAAATGTGGGTCATGGCAAGTGGTCAACTGAGGTCACAGAAAAACCCCCATACCCACATAAGACGAACACTCGGTGTACCCCTGGATGCCTTCCTCGTTGAGAAGCGGTCACAGCCTGCATCTTTGGGAGGCTCCATGCCACGCAATACCAGGCTCTTCCCCTTTACTAAAGAGCGTTGGCACAGACACTCTTGCTTAGTGGGTCCTTGTGAAACTGCGTAAGTCTAACCGCTGAATAAATGCCTAAGGGTGGGATGGCTCTCATGAGTGTGAGGAGATCATGTCCAATGTCGCTCCAAACAGTTCTCAGAGCAGACTGAGACAGTCGGGAGCCAAGAGGAGGGGCTGCCTGAGAAGGGACCAGAGTTGGTGGAAGCCCCACTGTCTACCCCAGGCTGCCCCTGGACTAGGTGACTTTCTTTCACCATCACGATGTAAAATCTGCTATATTAGTTTCCCCGGTCTTGCAGGCAATGAACCAGCTACATGCCCAGGGAAGGTCAGGGGCCCTCTGGCTTTCCTCTCTCTTGTGTGGTTCTAGCAGGATCGAGTGTGCTGATGCAGGCAGTCATCTGCTGTCTCTGTTCAGCTGTGCTCAAAGCCTGCAACCACTCTCAACCCTACTGGCAGCAACTCAACCAAAATTGGTGCACGGTTGGCGCTGGGCTCACCAGTTTTCCTGGGCTGAGCATCAGAGCTGTAGGGTCCACCGTCAGTGAACGTTCTGTTCTGGGCACCTGCTAGGTCATCAGTGGCTCCCCTACTCCCTGCTTCAGAGGAGTCAGCTTTCTGGATAAGCTACGGGAACCAGGTATGAGATTTCCGATGGGTAGAAATATTCTTTCAAAGGCCCTGAAGACTCAGAGGGGCCAGGCGCTGGGCCAGACCAGTGAGTGCCCATCAGGAGACGGGGGTGTCCAGCAGTCTGGGCTGGAGGCATACCAGAGCTGACAAGTTGAAAGCTTCAGCACAAAGGACAAGGTGAGATAGGATGTCCTCTCCGAAGGCAAAGAAGTGTGAAAATGCTGAGCCTCAGCAACACATGAGCAGACCAGGGAGCTCCAGGGTAGCCTCCAGCTCTGCCATCTGCTGAGACTCAAGCGCCCGCAACTGCGGACTGGAATGAGTGGGCCTGCCCCACAGGGTAGCAGGGGCTGAAGGATGCAAGAAGCTCTAACTCGTTGCCCACATTACCAGGCTGTACTGAGTATCCAGTAATTCTTAACGAATTACTCATTTATAAGCAGGAAAAAGAACTCACTGAAAAACTTTGTTTTTACTTTTTCCTGGAAACCTAGCCTAGACTCCTTCCAAGCCACGCTGCACAGGTGC
The DNA here is from genome assembly GCA_004024925.1 of Scalopus aquaticus. Classification (NCBI taxonomy): domain Eukaryota; kingdom Metazoa; phylum Chordata; class Mammalia; order Eulipotyphla; family Talpidae; genus Scalopus; species Scalopus aquaticus. The sequence continues at coordinate 99,591 of PVIJ01000765.1, forward strand.
TGCCTATGGGAGCCACCAGGGAGCATCACCTACACTTTAAGATGCTGCCCCGAGTCAGCACCTTTAGGAGACCCACTCAGGGGAGGAAGGGCCCTCAGTCTGAACACTGGCCCCAACTTCAAGCTCCGTGGTGGCTGAGAGTCACCATGGACGCTGGTGAAAGCTGCCCCCAAAATGCCTTGGCCTCCTGCTCTGTTCTGATCTGCACCAGTCAGGGTGCCTCAGTGCCTTCTTTCCTTACCTGCTCGTCAGCACCTCCAGAAGCAAAATACTCCCCTGTTCTTGAGAAGGCAACGGTGGTGGCTGGGCCCTATCAGAACAAAGAGACAAAAGAGACACAAAGGTCATTCTAGATTCTCCATGCACGGACACCAGAAGCTCCTGAGTGAAGCAGCCGCAGGACAGGGCTGAGGGCCTCACTCAGTCTACATTTGTCCAGCCTTTGGCTGAGGAACCTATGGGTGAAGCCAAGTGTGAAGACACAGCCAAGACCTCTGTTCTCAGCACCACTGACAGGACAGAGGCTGGGGGTGGGGGGAAGGTGGGCAGAGAGGAATGGCAGCCCTGCCAAGGTGCCATCACTCCCCCACACCCCAAGAAGTTGGAGGTCAGAGGTGCATTCACTTACCCACGTCCAGTTCTAAGACAGAGCTCCCTGCCCCAGGCCTCGTCCTCTCCGCCCTACAGAGCTGAAGCAGGAGTCAGTGAACAGAGGAGGAACAGCTGGGGAACCCAGAGGACACAAGAGGCCAGACCCAGGGCGGGGAGGAGGCTGGGAAGGGGGTCCCTCCTGGACGGGGCCACGAGACATGTCCCTCTATCATGTGTGTCACTTTCCTCAGGATGAGACATGCCTGCTCTGACTTCCCAGGTGTAAGGAGCCTGACGGGCAAGGCCAGACTCAGGCCAGGCAGCTGAGGCCCAGGGAGCATGTCCAGGCTTAGGGCAAGGAAGCATGATCTTGAAGAAAAGGAAGGTTCCTGCCCACATGCCCAACATCCATGGCAGAAAGATGCGGAGAGTCCATTTGGCCACGCCACGAACCACTCCTCCTCCAGACAAATTCTTAGTGTGGCAGGGTCTGACATTCCTCAAGGAACAACAGGTAAAAGAGGTTCTCTCTGGTGGGTGACTGTGTAGTCACTGTTAGGAAGCTCAGCCAGTTTCTCCGGACCAGGGCAGGAAGCAGCAAGCCACTCAAGGGGTGTGGGCAGTGGGGGCTGATGAAAGCGGTGGAGCCACAGACAAGAAAAATTCCAGAACAGTCGGGAGCTAGAACGGAGATCAGAGCGAGGTGAGCTTTTGCCTGCCCAGAGGTGGTTTGGTGAGCTTCCCCCTTGTACCCAGGCACGCTGACCAGGAGGAAACCTGCCCACTCACAGCTCTCCAAGGTGCCCATCATGGGGGCTGAAGAAGTACAAGGCCAACAGTAACAAAGGGGCGCACTTTGGAGTGACTTTTACTTGATTCTTGGAAATCTTTGTAATTTTCCATACTTCAAAAATTTTAGAAGGTGGGTAGAGCTGCTACATTACTATTCAAACAAAACAACAAAACTATTTTCATTTTGAGGAAAGACAAAGAGGGAACAGAGAAAAGGGAAGGAAACCAGCACATGGAGTGTCAAACAAGACGGACTCTGCCTGCCCAGAGCTCGCTGAGTAATGGCGAGCTTCCAAGGCATAGCAACTAAGGAACCAAACAACTCTTCACGGGTCAGACACCTTCCTGTCATCACTCACCACCAGATGCCGAGTGGGGGACAAGACGGAGGCAGCAGAAGTGAAGGGCAGGGCCAGCAGCTGATCAGGGCTTGGGAGACAGCAGGTGCTGGGAGCTCTCCAGGCAGAATCTGGGGAGCTTTTCCCAGAGTCCAGGTCCCTGGAGACTCCAGGGTTGGGGTGAGAGACAAGTTCGCTCTAAGGAGAATGTGGAGGGCAAGGCTACAGTTCTCCCCAACAGAGCCCTGTTCCCAGGAAGACTGCTTGGTGCCCACCCCAGGTACCTCCATAATCCCGGGAAGACCAGCCTGCTACCAAGGCTCCTGTCTGTCTATCTGGGAACACACAAGCAGCCCAGGGCCCCAGGAATGCAGCCCAGAGAACGCTGACTGGTGCTGGGCTCTGCTGAAGGCCAAAGGCAACATGGTCTAGAGTGCAGACCACTGACCATCAGCACCCCAACACTCGGGCAGCCTTTAGAACCCCCAACAACATAGGCCCTCTCCTGTCGTCACCAATGCTCCGGTCCCAGTGGGCTGCTCAGGGCTTCTCAAACACCGTGTGCTCCGCACGATCTCCTTCTCTACATTCTTTCAGCAGTCTTCTGCAGTGACCTTTTCAGTTATTTTAAATCTTCCTCAGTTTTAAATAAATTCATTTAAAGCTACAAATTTGCCTCCGGTTACCAGCTTAGATGGATCCCTATTCGGCTACTATTTTCACTGTCAGTCACTTTCAGATGTTTATTTTCCGGTGATTTTTCTCTTTAGCCCATCAGTTATTTAGGCGCGTAACCTAATTTCCAAACCATGGGAGCTTGGGGGAGTCTCTCTCATCACTGACACTGACCAGCTGTTACACACGTTCTGTGAGAATGTTTTGCCTCTGTGGCAGTTCCTTCCTTCGAGTTAATCATCAGTCCTGTTGCACCTATTGAAGAGCTTGAGGACGCTGCCACACTGTTTCCTCCCACAGGCACACTATCACCACTGTGGCCTGAGTTCGATCCCCGGCCAGGGAGCCCACATGGCGCAGCAGACCTCTCTTGCCTCGTCCACTGCTCCCCTCAGCAGTGTACTTCGGTAGATCTGCCTGTTCTGCTCCCCACTCTGTCTCTGGTGAACCCTCTCATCCCCGCACCTCTGATCTATGCCCCAGTTCTTCCATGCATAAATAAATAAATCTTAGGAAAAAAAAAAAAAGAACAGAGGACCAAACTGGCCTTGTGGTCACCTTGGGGGGAGTCAATGTGCTGTTCTCCTTCTTCATATCCCCCCACATCTCCAAGAGGTACTCAACCATTCAAGCCAGGTATGAGCCTCCCAAGCATGGTTGTATTCTCCAAAACGAAGTGGTTATACAAGAGCCGCAGAGCACCCCAAGAAACAAGGAAGGAGAGGTGCTTCTCCACCAAGAGTGGCTTCCACCTGGAGCAGGCTTCCCTGTCACACGCCGCCTCTCCTCCTCCAGGGTGAGCCCCCTCGTGGCCACTTCCCCAGCCCCAACCCAGGGCCTGCCAGGCACAAGCTCCAGTAAGGTGGGCAGACCCCATACTCTAGGCCTGTGACTTCCCACCAACCAAGCCAAGGGGTCAGCTTCCAGTGCAGACAGCAGACCCGGCACAGAGTTCTGGGCCCACTGGGTGGCTGTTCGCCCACTCCGCACCATGGGGGTGTGGGCAGCTGGGTCGTGTAGAACCCAGGCCCGTCAGTCCTTGTGCAGTTCAGTCACTCCACAGCGACACGAATACCACCTGCACTGCCACAAACACCAGATTTAACTCCCCACCCACTTTCCACCCACCACCCTCTCCCAAATAGCTCTGGGGACTTAAACCAAATGAGCATGGCTCCAGATTATGTTTCAGAAAATAGAGAAAAATAAATCTGTATTTCTAGCACATTGCCCCCACACTTGCCACCCAGAGTTATGGGGGTCTGGCTCGGGGCACAAGGCTTTAGGGACAGCTGCCAGTGGGAAAGCCTCCCTCTTCCGGCCCCCTTCCCCGCTGTCAGTGAGGGACGAGATGGGATGAGAAGCTCCCGTGAGGCCCTGACGCCCCTAAGTCTGTACTGAATCCAACAAGATGCAGGAACCCCCTTGGCTCCTGCCTGACTATCACAGCCGTGGCAGGTGGCCAGAATAGGGCTTCCCGGAGCCTCAGAAAGGGCAGCGCACACCCAGCCAGTCTGGTGCCATCAGACCCAACCTGTCCTCCAAGAGTCAGGCCCTGGAAAAGATGACCAATAAAGGGCACTGCCCACACCAAGGAGCCAGCAGGTCACACCCACTTGGGCAGCTGGTAGGGACAAGCGTGTTGGCTCGAGGGAGTCACGTAAGTCCATCCGCTACAAGGCAAGAGGGAAGCCAGAGCAAGAGGCTATTCCAAGGGATATGGGAACAACCTAAAGGAAATAAAAAGCCAGATAAACACTTGAAAAACTCCATTAGTGAGTGGAAATAGGGGAAATGGGTGATCCCCAGCCCAGAGGCTATGCCCCCGTGGCCATCCAAAGGGGGCACGGGAGCTAAGTCATCACGCTCCTAACAAACCCTGACTGCCCATCCATGGTGCCAGGACCACACTCAGAAGAGAAACTTTAAATGGCCCTTTCAAGCACTCTCACCCAGAATAGCGTAGGGTTATTTTACGAGCTACGGTGCAAAGGGACTGGCAAAGCAAAGACCTACCGAATTGGGGCTGGACAAGGTAGGTGTATCTTCTCCTGAAAGGGGCAGGTAAGGAGGAGGAAGGGCCTGCCTGGCAAAGTCAAGGTCGTGCCTAATGTCACAGGCTGAGGCAAAGCTGGAAGGATCTGACTGGATGCCTAAGGCCTTGTGCGAAGCTCCCAAAGCTCAGGCTGCGCCCGTGGAACAAAATAAGAGAAACCCACAGTTTCCAAACCAGAAATGGGTAAGTAGAAGCAGTTTGTTCCTGGAAACATCAGGATGTTTCCTGAGCAAGCTGGGCACCACCACCTGTGAGACAATGCTGCCGTGTGACCACCCTTCCCGACACAAGCGTCCCGGGACTCAGCCTCAGTGGGAGATGCTGGGGAAGGTGACCGGGGCAGCTCTCCACCCGCCTAAGCTACTGGGCGAGAAACAGCCTGGTGTTCCCAGGGGTGAAGGCGGAGGACATAGGGCAGTGTGCCACAGCCAGGCTAGCTGGGCCTCCAGACCTGGCGCCTCCTCCCGGGGTGGGCAGATTTGGCTGAAGGCAGAGGGGAACCTCAGCCTGTCCCACACCCCTGCACTGGTTCTGTACTTGATGGGAAACTTGGGGGGCTGGCAAGAGAAGAGCTGAGCCTCATGGTCCAACTCCTACCTTCACTTGAGGTACACCGTGAAGGAGAGACAGGGCTAACCCACCTTTACCAGACCCTCCCCGTGCCAGCTAAGGCTCAGTCTGTCTCTCCTGGTCTCCTTATTCATCTCGTGTCACCATCGGCTCTATTGCCTCACCAGGAAATGCCCCACTTTCCTGACTGGAAGCCCTAAGGGGGACGACCACATCCATTTTGTACCCCTGGCCCTCAGCCTGGGAAACAGGATCTGTCCACAATGAATGGACAGACAGATGGCAAAATGGAAAGATGAGGGTGAGCTCACTTCTCCTTCCTCCCCCCTCCTCTGAACACTGAGTTTGGCACCCTGAGGAAGAAATGATTCGGTGGAGCAATTTCCTGTTCTACACACCCCCAAACCTCCAGTCATCCCACATGTTACTTCCCACATTTCCAGGTGTCCCAGAGACAAGCCACACCACAGTTTCACTCAAGTCTGTTTCACTTCTCCAAGAGAGCAGAGGAACAGGTTTCCCTGGTCTGCTCGAGGCTGCACCCGAACATTGGGACCGGCATTTTAGATCCTTCGTTCCAGTGTTCTCGGGCTAAGAGGGGAGACAGTTGTTTAAAGAACTCTCATAAAGAAGAAAGTCCCGGCGTGCACTTGGCGCGCTTCACTGCACTGTGTTCCTACATGCTGCCTGTCCTCCCAACTGTCCTCTCAACTGTGGGGAGGTGACAGGCAACGGCACTCAAATGCCGAAGGACTGAAAGGGTGGCTCCCAAAGGATGACAACAGGACCAGCATCACCCAGGCCAGCAGCACGCACACCTAGGTCTGCACTCTGCTGTCCTCACACCAGACACATCCCTGACAGGGAAGACCAGGGTCACCACAGACTGAGGGCAGCAAGAAGCCTCCAGGTCCCAAGGAAGCAGAAGAAATGGCCCATGTTCTCACTGCCGCCAACTCAGATGTGCCCCAACTCCGATGGCAGAGGGTCCCAGAGAGCCTTGGGCTAGACACCGCACAAACTGGCCATCAGCCCACAAAACATGAGCGCCCCCAGGACCGCCCTCAGCCTTTGAGAGCTCGTTTCTACACTCCATCGCTTGCTCATAGAACGAGGAAGGATGAAGTGAAAAACTCTGGTCTCTGTACCTGCTGCCCTGAGTATGGCAGCCATATCCCAACAGGGGACCTTCGGGTGAATATTCTGCTCAGCAGGAGACAGCTCAGCTCCTCCCTGGTGGGGTGCGAGAAGCCAGCTACTGGGGAGTCCTATCGAGAGGGGCCGGGGCCTGGCCACTGCCCACCCAACTTGTTCAGGGCATGAGATATGCCAGTGAAAGCTTCTCAGAGAGAAGGCCTCCATGCCTCCTACACACTTCCCAGAACATCCCAGCAAACGAGAGCTGCCCCTCCTCCACACCAGCCTCCGTGAGAAGCCTGCAGTTGTCTGTCTCAAAGGCAGTGACGTTTTCAGACCCCGCCCAGACAGAGGTTCCAGGCTCTTCTCAACTGCTGGGCCAAGAGATGCCTGAGGTCATTAGGGGACAGATTGCACTCTGGGGTACAGCCATGGTTTGCCAACCATGCCATCAGCCCCTCCCTCCCACACCCAATTTAACCCCATACTTCCTTCTCAGCTGCAGTACCAGGCCCAGTGCCTCTGCCAAGGTCACAGGTCTTGCAGGTAGCAAACACTTTTCTGCCTCTCAACCCCACTGGCAGGCTGTGAACGGTCTCCGAAAACAACCCCAGAGGACTCCCAGAGAAAGGACACCTCAGGCGAACCCCAGCCCTGCACAGGCCTTGAGAATACACCCCCGCCCCCTCCCTGCTGCTCAGCACCGGCCAGCCCCTCACCTGGTGCCCGTGGAGCGTGTAGAGGAGTCGGCCTTCCATAAGATCCAGAATCTTCAGGGTTGAGTCGCTCGAGGCTGTGACCAGGTAGTTTCCCGACGGGTGGAAGGAGAGGGCGTTCACCGCTGCGCTGTGCACTGCGGAGGGCGAGAGTCAGGGGCTGGCGGGGCAGCCCAGAGAGCCCAGCTGAAGCCCGAACATGGCACCGGGGCCAACCGAGAATTGCCACAGGCCTGGGCTGGGGTGGCCACCGCTCAGAGGAGCCTCACAAGGACTTCCCAGGGAAGCAGGATGACCCAAGGACAGAGGACACTCATCCAGAGTCAAGGGCAGGTGGCAGGGGACACGGGACAGACAGAAGCAGACGTGAGGCCAGAAGGCTCAAGCGATTCTCCCACCTCTCCTACCACACCGAGCAGTGAGCTGAGAGCAGAGGCTTCCAACACAAAGCTTTTTGTTGTCTTACATGCCGCTTCTTTAGGGAACTAAATGGAGAATCAAATCTTCAAAATGCCAATGAGTCGCACGGCCACAGGGAGGATTTGGGGGAGGGGAGAGAACTGATGGCTATGACAGGCTCAGGAGCCAGCAGGCCAGCCTGTGACCTTGAACAAGCTCCTTGAACAAGCCAGAGTTTCCCCTTCTGTACCCAGCACTCCAGTATTAGGGGTGCAGTGGGGAGGCTACCAGGTTAAGTCCATGAAGCCTCCGCATGGAGTGTCCCCCACGTCCCACGCAATTCCAGGTACTGTTGTTTTATAACTCAACACCTCAACACCAGTCACGACGCTTTTACCCACCACTCCAGCCCGAATCCCCCGAACCCACCCGGGCGGCCCCTGCTTTCCAAGATCCGGCCACCCCAGGCCTGTTGGCTCCCCCGGCCGCGCACCCTTTCCACCTCTCATCCCCACGGGCCGGGCCGAGGAGACTCTTGTCCTCTCTTCTCTTGACCCTGAAGCTCAGTGCTCAGTCACCTCCTCCAGGAAGCCTCCCTCCCTCCCCATCAGGGCGGGCCCCTGCATTTGTCCTCCTGAAGCAGGAGTTTCTGATCAGCGCACCTCTCCCAGCAGGGGCTTCACATTTGTGTGCATCTACTTGATTCTGGCTGGGTCCCCCGAGACCTCGTGCTCCGTCAGACAGGGCAGCGTTGGGTACGGGTAGTGCCCAGCTTCCGGTTCAAAGCCAGACACTGAACAGGACTCAGCAAGCAGCTGGTGAGTGGGTAAGCTGGATCCAGCCGGCCACATGGGGAAGCGATGTGCGGATCGCCTCCATCACGGCTCCCTAGAGCAGCGCTGCTGAGGGCACCAGGAGGGCTGAGACCATGACTCCAGGTCAGAAGTGCCACCACGTAAAGGCAACTCCTAAAACCAACCGTGCTCAGGCCCTGTGAGAATGCAGGACCATACTGGACCAGTGAACACCCACCACGAAAGAGCCTTCATTAGAGCCCACAGGGGGGCGTGGAGCCCCTCAAACACAAGCCTGGCTGACATGCCAGAGTGCCAGGGGAGTGAGGGTACCTGCTCCCAAGCACCCTGAAGGGAGTCAGCCAGGACTTCACGTAATGTGACACTTATAACTGAACCCAAGAGATGGCCTGGAGAGAGGCTGACGGGGCCTTCACGGCCAGCCCCCGGAGACAGAGTGCAGAGCCCCCAGTCTGATGCACGCCTCACCTGAGGCCACTTGGCGGGGAGGCCAGCACCCCCGGTGTTTACCAAAATTGGGGCCATGGGGAGCAGCGGCATAAAGCTATAGCCGCCCCCCACAGGAAGTGAACAAGCAGTAGCAGAGAGACTATTAGCAGCACGCAGCATGCCCATCACTCCACACGTGGGCACAGACACACGTGTGCAGACCCAGGGCAGGGATGAGGACCACTGATTCACACGAAGAACAGGGGTTATCTCTGGGGAGGACAAGGATGGGGGGCTTCTAATTTTCACTCCGCACACATTCCGAATATGTTTTTAGGCGTCAGCACGGAGTCCCTATGATTACGCAGCTCAGTGACTGATTAAAAGTGAATGCTTCCTTCCCCGCCAAAAAAGAGATTGTCACATTCAGGGCGTCAGGAGACCCCAGTCTAGCTCAGCTCGGCCCGGCAGGCATTTCAGGTGGTGACAGCAAGTGCCCCACGTTCCTGAGGGGCCGGCTGTGCCCACCAGTGACACACAGGCAGCAAGGTGGTGGAGGGGACAGGGGCGGGGGGCTGGAGATGTTGCAAAAACACTGCAGGAGGGAGAAGACCCCCCACAGGGAGTCCGTCCCCCCAACCCCTCAGCCCGCAGCAGGAAGCCCTGAGAGGTGGCCCGCCCTGCACCGCGCTCCTCTTAGGCCTCTTTAAGTGCTGCTCTGGGCACAAGGGCCCGCTGAGCCTGGAGAATGGCTCACTGTTCTCGTCCCCGGCCCTTGGCATCCTGCACTGCAGGGAACACCACCCCCACCCACCCGAGATGCAACTGGCAGAGGAACAGCCAGGAGCAGGAGGGTGGATGGGAAGGGCAAGCTCAGGACGTCCCTGGGCTCCCCCAGAATCATCAGTGGAGGGCCAGGGTGTGAATAGCACACCAGGGCCTCAAACTGACCAAGTCCACCTGGTGGGGGGACTCTCCCCCAGAGGAGGGCACCAAAAGCCCAATTCCTCTCTAAATGGCAGGAATACCAAAGGCCTCCTGGCTGGGGTGGAAACCTCTAGTATAGTTGCTTCAGGGATTAGGGATCAGTCTGGCACACCAGGCTTTTGGGGAAGCAGCAGACACTGGAACCCTCCTGCCTTTCCTCACTCAGTCCCCTGTCTCATCCACCAGCTCTGCCAGCCTCAGTCTCTCTGGCTCTGGAGAGGGGGTGAGGCTGGGCCCTTCCAGGGAGGCCTCATCATAAGAACCATCCCTGCCTGAAGGTCCACTACAGAGGTTCAGCTGCCCTGAGGGGGAACCTCGTGTCAGGACGCGACTGTCCACAGTGACCCATCTGCCATACACTCAAAGCTGCAGGCCCTCCCTGAGGTTCACGGCAAAAAGCTCTGGTGACCAGGGCAGACTGCTATTTGGGCACAGTTGTGGTGTCCTGGCATTAACCGTCTCCCCCACTCTACCCCAAAGAAGGGGCTCCAACCAAGGTGAAAGACACGCCAGTGTCACCCTTCCGGCGGTCCCAGGCCAGGGAGGCAGCAGGGTGGCTGCTGCTGCCCTGCCCAGCTTGTGAGCAGCAGGTAGCCTGAGGAGAAACGGAGGTACCCATGACCCACTACCCACACAGCTTGGTAAGTAGAAGCCCTCAGCAAAACTGGTGTGTTGCCCAGTGGACTCCAAGCTGGACAAGAGGCCCAGAGAAACCCCAGGGGCCCCACAGGAAGTGCCTATCTGGGGCAGCCACACCAGGGCCAGCCCCGCCCCACACCGCAATGGGCTTGGCTCACTGCAGCCGGGGTGGCTTCTCGTGATGCACAGCTGGCATTACCAGGGCACAGTGGCTTTAGGTTTGTAAACACAACGGAGGTGCTCTGACACCAGCAGTAACAGACGCTGCAAACACCCCTCTGTACGAACGTCACTTAAATGCCCTCTTCAGGATTCTGAGAAAGACTCAGTAAGTTGGCAGGAGCAGGTAGGACGGCGCCCTGCCTCCCACCAACACTTTTGGTCTGAAAACACCAACCAAGGGTGCAGACCTGCCCCGCTGGGTGTACGGCTGCTTTAAAACTCTTCAGGACCATATCTGGACTCTAACGGGGATCCAGGGGTATACTAAGGAGCCACGGACTGAGAAACTGGGCCTCTCAGTCCCAACTGGAGCTTCCATCGAGAGCCAGGTCCTCCCAGGGGCCCCAGGGAAACGCAAGACTAGCATCATCACGATGTGAGGTGCCCTACGTGGGATGGTGGGCACAGCACGAGACTCGGCGTCCTGCACCGGAAGCCCACGTCGGCGCCTGCCACCTGCATGCCGCAGGCTGACCTCAGGATCCTCAGCTGTGAAACGGGGCTCACTGCCGGCTGACCACCCCCCGGCCCCTGGGTGACGGACCCGCACGCCTGTAAAGCACAAGCACATCACGGGTTCCAGGGCGGGGGCTGGTGCTCAGATGCGTGAACAGCCTTAACGTGGGCTCGGAGCATATGGAGCCGAAGCCACCTCCATGGGGCCTGGCACTCCAGGGGCTCCAGCAGCCCCGCCGACTCCTTGTTGAATTGGGCAATCAGAACTGCTCCCCACAGGGAAGCCAAGAGCCTCTGTGCCTGCGAGGACAGCCAGCCAGCTGCCTGCTGCAGCCCACAGCACCAACACAGAACAGAAAGTGTGCTCCCCAGGCTCAGCCCTGGGGCGGCGGCCACACACCGCACCCCAGCTCTCTCAGAAGACCCAACAGGGTGTCACGCCCACTCACGAGTACCTGATACTCCTCCAGAGTGACCAGGGGAGACGCTGATGTCACTAGGCCCTTAGGACCTTTCCCCTGGGTTTCCTAGGGACCAGGGACAGAAAACAGCGCAGGCATCTGGCGGAGAGGGCGGGGAGCTCTTCTCGTGTAATCAGTCCCTAGACAGCAACTCTGCACCTCTGGGGGCGTGGGAGCAACCACTAAGGAGCTAGGGAGGGCCTCTGGTCCCTCTGGCAGGTTACAGTCACAGAGCCCTCTATGCGAGCCTCCAGACCTGTGCAGACCTGGGAGGTCCCTCCAGCAGCAGAGGGTGAAGGGAGTGTCCCCCACCAATGTGCTCAGATCTGCCAGGCTCCTCTTTGAGGCCCCACAGAGACTGGGTGAGCCTAGAGGTAATGGGATGTTTGCTTCTCTGAGTACCCACGCACTGGGCCGGGAGCTCAGAGAACCTGGTTGTTTACAGGGTACCCCAAGCGCTCTGAAGCCTCTGATGGAACTTAGGGGTGGCTTAAGTTCCCACCCAAGCAGGCCCTCACCTACTGCAGGCACCCCGTGGTGGTCACACGAAGGCCAGCAGCAAAAACAGACTGAATCTCTTCATGGAGCCTGCTAGCAGTGTGTGCCTTGGGCCCTCTCAGGACTCTGCCTGGATGCTATCTGAGCACAACTATAACCTCCCTGACCCTGCCAGTCAGTGACCGCTCACCCCCACACCCCCAAACCTGCGCCCTCAAGAACCCTAGGGACCTGCACCCTTCACCCTCCCTGACTGCTTTGGTTACTGTACCTCCTGACCACCACCCCATGATACCCCACCGTCCTTTCATTCCCTGGTTCTGCCCCCCTCGCCCTCCCAAGCTGGAGAATAGGATCACACCCCTCACTCAGGCTGCGGGACCATTTTCTCCCATGGCCCCTCAGTCACGAGGACCAGGACGTAGCCTCAGCCCTTCATTCACCCCAGATCCTCGAGCCTGGAAGAGTCCCTCTGCTTCTGCCTTAATTTAGTCTCTGAAATCCATTCCCCAGACCTGTCACACACCCACACACACACACACACACACACACACACACACACTGATGCCCAGCCCTCACTCAGCTCAGACATCGGGCAAGCACATCCCACCCACCCCTCACCCAGGCAAACCAGTTCCCACCCAAGCAGGCTCTCAGCACTGCTGTCCTGACAGATGCGCCTCATCTGTTTGCTCCAAGAGCGATGAGGCCAGCACGTCACTGCAAGTCAAACTGCATTTTGGGACCTGAGCCAGAACACAGCATTCAACACCCCCCACAATGGAAACCTGCTTCTGTACCCCACAAACATTAGGCCTGGGATCCCAGTCCATCAGAGGGTGGGCCTGCACCCTCCCAGGGTAAACTAGAGACCCTCTCTTCCCAGAGCCAAGACTATGTGGCACAGTCACATATCCAACAGTTATAATCTGCATGCGGATTCTCCCATCAGATCCTCATACTCTCCACAAGGAAGGCACTAGTACCATCCCCTTTACAGAGAGGACACAGAGCCTATGTATAGTGCTCCTATACCCCGCATCCCTCATCCTCGCTGGCTAAGGCCTCCTTCCTGATCACACCCAGGTGCTGCCTCCCACCCAGCACGCCTCTGCACCTGCCCACCTGACCCCAGTTAGCCTTATAGATGCACCCAATCTCCAACTCCAGCTCAGAGCAGGAGGAAAAAGTCCTGTAAGGCTGAAGGAGAGAAGAGAGAGGTGTCATCTCCAAGCAGAGAGAGTGCAGAATCCATCCCACTGCTGTTCTGTTCTAGAAGCCCTTGTCTAAGACAACACTAGTGAAAAAAATGCCAGGCTGGAGGTTGAAAAGAACTGGTTCCTGTGGTTGGCTCCTGCCACCCAGTGGCAGTGTCAGGTACTGCAGGTCTTCACCCACAGGGCTGGCCTTCCTTACAGGATCCTGGCAGCAGACCCAAGACAGCATTCAGTACCATCATCATTGCCACTGGCACTGTGCCTGGTTCACATTTTGTATCAAGCACTCTCTAAACTCTTGACATAGGCCAACTCACCCTCCCAACACCACCTGCGAGACATGTCCTAAGGTCCAGGAGTCCAATGACCCATCCAAGGTCACACGACTAGGCGTGCTGGAGGATAGGCTCCATTTCCTCTCCACCACGTGCTTTTCAAGACCAGGATCTTTCCTGTTCTTGGGAGGTCTGCTCACCTCAGTTACCCCAAGAAAGCGATGTCCTCAAATGTCTCAGAGTCAGCTAGGAAGACCTCTGAATCCCAAGCTCCACACCTTTGCCCAAACATGTCCATCCCATTTCAGGCATGAACTTAGTCCCAGGTAGTGACTATACTTCTTCAAACAATTCCAGCTTTGCCCCTCCCTGGTCTCAGGCCACAGCCCCCCAGGTTTGCCTCTGGCACAATCCCCATTCCTCCCGGAGCCCCTCGCCAGCTCCCTTCCCAGGCCCCATTTCCACAGCATGGGTGACTCACGACCCTGCACAGTCACACTTGCTCCCAACACCCTCAGCTGCTCATCCTAATCATGCCCAAGCCCGTCCCTACCTCCCACCTAGAGCCTGGCACCAGCCTGCAGTAACCGCCTGCCACCCTGCCTTCCAAGGGCTACAGCTGAGCCAGGGGCACAGCCCAAGTAATGGTTCCTGAGCTGGCCACTAGCTAAGTTCACCCTCCACGACTCAGGCCTCCACATCTGCGGAAGCCCTCGTGTGGCCAGAGGTGGCCAAAACCCCACTAACACTGCCCTCTTTTCACAACTGCCCCCTTCACCACAGGTCACAGTTGGCACCTTGGCCCTGGAAGGTAAGTTCCATTACAGGGGGAGGCAAGTGGCAGGGGGAGCCTCCGAGAAGTGGTCCTAGAGAGGAGCCGTGGCCAGAGACCCGTGGAGGGTATATCCCATCAAGCCCTGCAGTGGGCATGAGACTTCCATCTCATGAGTGGGCACCAAAGGGCTTGGTGGGTACCATGTAGCCAAAGTTTTATGCCAGGAAAGTTACACTACAACTTACCCCTGGACATCCCAACAGATCCCAAACTCCTCCCCACCAGCCAAGGCCGTAACCCCTTTGGGCACCACAGCCCGCCGCCGCGGCTGCTCATGGACACTTACACTGATAATGCTGCAAGAGCCGGTGAGTCCGCACGTCCCACACCTTCACTGTGTTGTCCATGCCGGCGGCGGCGATGCACGTGCCGCTGGGGTGGAAGTCCACATAGGTGACAAAGCTGGAAAGACAGTGGCCACCGCATGCTCTAGGAGGGCTGGCCCCCTCGAAGAGGCCCAAGAATATCCAGCATTTTTCCATCCCGGTGCATCTGCTCACTCTTGCCTCAGCCTGGAATACCTCCCTTCTGGCCAATTTCTTTCCCAGGTAGCCAAAGGGGAGTGAGAAGAGGGGGAGACGGTGGCTAGCAGTGACTGAGGTGGACTGATCAAGGAGCAAGTTCCAGCACCCGCTTCTAAGCACAAGGGCAGACGACTGCTGGGGCATTTTCAGAGGTGGAGCCGGTACTTTCACCTAAGCTGGAGGGTGGGCAGGTCCCATCAGAGGGGCCCAGGCACAAGGGTCAGCAGGGTTTCACTAGCTCACCGGTCTCCAGAAGAAAGGCCAGGGCTCCCAGTACACCCCTACCTGACACCCAGGCTGGTACCTCACAAAAAGAGCCCTCCCCAGACAAGTGAGGCGGGCAGAGAGAGGCCAGGGTTCTTCCAGTCGCTGAGAATAGGTTCTGGCCTCTCTCGAGGTGGCACAGTATCAACAGCCACCACAAGCCACAGGAGTCTTTCACTGATAAAGCCATCACCACAGGTAACACACTAGCACACTTTTGGGGGGTCTGGGTTCAACTGCTTTCAGAAAGACATGTCACACTTCTGAGAACTAGAAAATGAGGGAAAAAAGGGCCCAAGGATCACAAGCCTTGAAGTTAAGGGCTCCTGTTATTTTTGGGGATGGAGACAGGACTGACCCCTCCACCCACAGAGGAAAAGAAGCAGAGGCGGAGCAGCAGAGATGCGCTGTCGATCCTCGCAACTGCAGCCACTGAGGCCTCCTTGGGCCCAGGGCACTCTTGTCTTGAGCACCAGCAGTGGACGGGGTCTGGACTCACCCGCCATGCTCGCAGTAGGAGTAGATGCATTCCCGGCTGGTCTTGTCCCACAGCTTGACAGTCTTGTCATCACTGGCAGACACGATGAGGCGTCCATCAGGGGAAAACCTGAACCAGGCAGAGCATGAATCACATGACTGAACAATAGTGTCACGCACCACCCTCAGTTTTCCAAAGCCACCTTCTTTCACTGCCCACTAGCTGACCCGGATCACTAGGGCTACACACCCTGTGCTGACACTGAGTGACCTCGGGCAGGTGGCTTTTCCTCTGTGAGATGGGTAAGAATGGCCCCTACCACATGGTGAGCAGGGAGCAGCGTGATGCACGAGGCCCCCGCACTCTGGCGACGCTCATGCGCACAGCTGGTGCTCATAGCACGAAGGGGGCTGGAGGCCACCATGGGCATCCTCATCCTATTCCCAGGTCCCCACGACTACATCTGACTTGGACTGTGTCAGCGAAACACAATCTGCTGACAGAAATGCCTGGAGGGGTCTCCCTGGTGGCGCAGCGTTTAAGCGCTGTGCTGTGGAGCTGTTGGCAGCAGCGATGCAAGTTCGACGCCCAATCGGGGAGCTTCCATATGGCACAGCAGACCTCTCCTGCCTCACCCACTGCTCCCCTCAGCAGTGTATTTCTGATTTGCCTGTTCCGCTCCCCACTCTGTCCCTGGTGAACCGTCTCACTGCCCCACGCCTCTAGCCTGTACCCCAGCTTGTATGCATAAATAAATAAATCTTAAAAAAAAAAAAAAAAAAGAGGGCCTCCCTGGTGGCGCAGCGGTTGAGCGCTGTGCTGTGGAGCTGTTGGCAGCGCGCGATGCGAGTTCGACGCCCAGCCAGGGAGAATCCCACATGGTGCGGCAGACCTCTCCTGCCTCGCCCACTGCTCCCCTCAGCAGTGTGTTTCTGATCTGCCTGTTCTGCTCCCCACTCTGTCTCTGGTGAACCCTCTCGCTGCCCCACACCTCTGGCCTGTACCCCAGCTTGTATGTATAAATAAATAAATAAATCTTAAAAAAAAAAAAAGATTTGGATCTCTGATGCTTTCCCTACAGGTCAATGGATTGTCACCCTTTAAAAAAAAAGAAAAGAAAAGCATGGAGGACCTGGGGACCCACCACCAAAGGCCCATTGGGTTTCGCTGGCCCTGTCTCTCCTGTTCTCAGGAACCTGGTAGTCAGGTCCCTCAAAGCAATCAGGACCACCCAAAACAGGGACAGGCTGTCCTTGAGAACAAGTAACTTGCCTGGGGTCCCCAGAAGAACATAGCAACACCCTCAACCCTAACTACCATGGTTTCCCACTATATCCATCCAGTATACCCCCAACCTCTTCCTCAAGATCACAGAGATTTGACATGAGAGCTCTGTTGAAAATAAGCTAGAAAAAGGCACATTTGGGTCTGTAAGTTTTGGACCTTGAAAGGTCCTTTGGGTCACCCGGCTCCCACCCCACAGAAATCAGTCCAGAGCAAAGAGAAGGCCAGCAGCCAGGCATGAGCCTCCATCTCACAGCTCGAGAGCAAGAGCTACCTCTGAGGAGCAGAAAACCCCAGAGGGAAGTAGGCAAACTCTCGTGCCAGCGACTTGGGTTCAAACCCCAGCTCCTCTGTGCCCCGCAATGCCCAGGTGCCTAAGGGTCTCGGACTAGATGATCTTACCTGGCACAGCGCACCCAGTTGATGTGCTGACTGAGGGAGAACAAGAACTTCTGGCGATGAGTCGACCACACCTTGACTGTCTTGTCATCAGAAGCTGTCACAAGGGACTGGCCATCACTGCAGAAGTGGACACTCCTCACTGTGGCGGTGTGTGCACGAAACACAGTTGATTCACCTTTGCTGTGGGGACAGGGATCCAGACTCAGAAAACCCAAAATAGTGACATGATGGTGCAGTGAAGCGCTCCCCACTCCTCAGGCACCCCTCCCAAATTCAATCCAGGCCTGAGCACCCCAGCCCCCACAGGGGAGACCAGAGTCTTCCTCACAGGAGCAGAGCACTGCCCAAACCCACCCATGCATGAGCAGCATCAGGCAGAATGGCTGGGGGCCCTTCTCCCAAACCTGAGGAAAAGGGCCCTGGTTGAAGTGCCAGCTCAGATGTTATCTCCTTGGAAACGGGGTAGCTGTCCCACTATAACCAGTCCAGAGCCAGCATGGGGAGCTGTGTAGGAACAGCTCTGGCAGGGGGGCCCCAGACTCAGACAAGTCCCCCTCGATGTCTGTAACTCACACATTAGGTACCCAGATGCGCACAGTTTTGTCACGGGAGCCCGAGGCAAGCAGATGTCCCGAAGGGGAGAAGTTTACACAGGTGACGGCATCCTTGTGGCCCGCAAAGCGATAGGCACGTGACTGGGGCTTCATGTGCCACACCATGAGGCAGGAGTCCATGGAGCCGCTAGCTGAGGAGAGAAGGGATACTATGACCCTCTGCTCCAGCGGGCCTCAAGCCTCCACCAGGACTTTGGGGAGATGGGGTAGGGAGGAGCAACATGGAAACAAGGCCTGACAGCTCAGCTCCACCTTTCCCACAGGGGCAGGCCACACCTCCAATGACTGCTGACCCAGAGTTTGGAAAGCAAGCCTATGGCCTATAATCTCTCCAAGCAGCAGGCCCACATGGGAAACAAACAAGAAATGCCTTCATATGACAGCCCTGGATTGCAACCAAAGGGCCTTTGGGAAAACTCATTCCCATGGGGTCTCCAGGCTCTCCACAGACATAATCTGAGGAAACAGAGACAATCAGTCCTCCCTCAAGTCAGCACAATGGGCCTTTTACCACTGAGAGGGCCCGACTCAGTCAGAAGCTAAAAGACGTTCCGAAAATCAACCAAAATTGTCCCTCAGTTTCTTCTTTCTCTACACAGACCATGAAGTCAGTGGCCCCTGGCAAAAAACTGACCATAGTACGAAGGGGGAGTCTCATCCTTAGAAACAAGGAGGCTGCAGCTATGACATCTGTGTATGAACCCCAAGCAACTGAGGAGCAGGGTCCCCAGCTACAGCATTAGGGCAGTGCAGGGAGGGGAGAACCCCACTGTGCTCTACATTCTCCTCACATATAGGCACCTACAACAAGGTGGACCCCATCACTATAGATAGCAAAAGCAATAAAGACTCAAAGAAAATGAACCACTGTTTATAGCCCATTCCTCAAGCCAGAGCCAAGAGGTAGCTGGGCAGACAAGGAAAAGCCCAGAACCTGTTCCCACCCTCAAAAGCTTATGTGACCTTGGGAAAACCCCCACTCTCTCTGAGACTCACTCTGCACTTCACAAAGCGCTGAAGAGAGATGCAGATCCAGACAAACGCCTAGTCCCTCTGCCCCTCCACCCCAAGCACGCCTCCCACACAGATACTCGGGCTTCTAGTCATAACCTAGTGCCTGGGACCTGATGCCTCTTCTTACCCAGCTGCTTGCTGTTGCGACTGAAGTCCACACAGGTAACTGCATCTCGGTGGCCCTTAAAATGCCTCTCCAGCGAGGGGTCGTCCTGGGGGAGAGCCAGGGTCAAATGTGTGAAGCCTGGATGAGGAAGGGGCTCCCCTGGGGCCAAGACTCTTCCTATAACAGTCAGGAGAGTTTATAATGCTCAAGACATGATCTTGTATATAGAAAATCCTAAGGAATTCACTAATAAAACTATTAGAACTAGTAAATGGATACAAGAAGCTACAGGATGTAAAATTAATTTACAAAAATCAATTCTATTTCTGTACAGTAGCAATGAACAATCTGAAAAAAGTTAAATAATTCAATTTATGATACATAAAAAAGGATTTTAGAAATGATAACAAAAGAAGTGTGAGGTAGACAGTGAAAGTTATAAAACAATAGAAGAACTTAGAAAGACCGAAATAAATGAAAGACATCTTGAGTTCAGTCTGGAAAACTTGGTATTGTTAAGATGCAGTAACTCCCCAAATTAATCCACAGATTCAACATAATCCTTATGGAAACCCTAGATGCATTTTTTTTCCTTTCAGAAATTGACATGCTAATCCTTAAATTCATACAAAAATGTGATGCAACAGAATAAACAAAACATATTTTTAAATCTTAAAAAAAATGAAAGAAAAAGCAACAACCATAGAAAATAGTTTGGTGGGTCCTCAAAAAGTTAAACATAAAGTCATTAATAATTCAAAGTAAATACCCCAAAGAACTGAAAACATGTTCACACAAAAACAAATACTTGAAAGTTCATAGCAGTATTCATAATTCCCAAAAAGAAGACAAACCTAAATATCCATCAATGAATGAATGTATAAGCAAAATGTGGTATATCCATACAACAGAATATTATTCAGCAAAAAAAGAAATGCAGTATTGATTTCTGCTACCACACAGATGAACCTTGAAAATACACTTAAAAAAAGAAAGAAAGAAAGAAGTCAGACACAAAGGTCACATTTTGTGTGATTCCACTGATATGAAATGTCCAGGACAGGCCACTCCAGAGAGACAGAAAATAGATTAGAGGTTGCCAGGACTGGGAGGAGGGGTCATATGGGGAGGAAGAGAAGTCACCGCTTAATGGGGTATTCTTTGGGATGACAAAATGTTCTAGAATTAAACAGTGATGATGACTGCACTACACTGAATTTTACACTTTAAAGTGGTACGTATTGTGGTATGTGAATAATGTCTCAATCAGTTTTTTATTTTTAAAGGCCCAAGAAGAGATAGTGGGGGCCTTTCAGAAACCCTATCTTGGGAATCAGACCCCATTACTCTGAATCCCACTGCAGACTAGACGGTAAGCCCAAAGGGTCAGCCCTGGACAGGCTCCTGGTGGCATCACTACTACCTCCATTCTAGCCAAATTCAGAGAAGCAGTAGTTCGGGAACTGCTTAGGAAGGCATGGAGATAATACTCCAGAGATTCTCCATCCAATAGCAGCCCGTGTCTCAGCACCTGAAGAGATATATCACAGTCACGCAAAATCTCCCCCCCCCTCAAATATCAGAAATCTCAAAGAAGCACTTAGGGTGCACCAGAGAGCCCAGGAAAGCATCCTCTTGGAAAAAAAAAAAAAGTCCATGTTCTTAGATAAAGTAAGGCCACTGCCATCCCCTTAGAGTTTTAACCAGAACAAAGGCCCCAATGGCCCTGTGCCCAGCTCCACCCCCAACACACCTGCCTAACTAAGTCTTCCTTTCAACGAAAGGGCGTAGCAGCTGGAGGAGGCCCCCAACGGAGCAGCAACTGAGCCTCTTGGAACAGGAAGGATAAAATAGTGTCCACCTCTAGGCTCAGTGGGCAGAGGTAACCAACCAGAGGGCCCCTGAAATCTAACACCCTCTTCCCCAGATCCCATGAGCTTTGTAGTTATGATCTCAGTCAAAAGTGGTTTTAAGTGGGAAGGTAGAGCCGGACGGTCACCAGATTAGGAGTCAAAAAGTTAAATCCCAGTCTGGGCCCTTCGCTCAAGTGCCTGGAAGCCCAAAGGACCAACAGGTCATCTTCCATCCTCCCTGAGTCTCAACCCAGTCGGAAGGCCAGACAGGTTCCAAACCACCTCTCAAAAAGGGGGGGGGGGGGGGCTTTGGACTGCTCTGGTGGCTTTGGCCCCGGGAGGGATCTGGGAGGGCCCAGGTCACATTGCACATTGTCTCGGTTTTCCTACCTTTTCCAGGGGCGTACTATTCGCACCCACTGGAGCAGGGTGTACTCTCAACATGCCCTCATCAGTCATCCACTGCTCAGGATGGGGAAACAGGCCAGAGAGGTCCGACGCTGGCCGCAGATCGCATCTTCAGTTCGGCCATACCACTCTCTTCCCCGTTGGGATGCAAATACTGGGGACAGGGACTGTTTTGTTCGCTCTAGCCGCCTGCACACGGCCTGGCACGCAGAGGGCGCTCACTTGGTGCCCTGACCCGAGGATCCCGGCACAGACAGTAAACTGGAGAGGAGCAGCTCGGAACCCCGCGTCACAGGCCCCCTCGCGGCCATGGCCCGGACAAGGAGCCTCCTGTCCCCCCGGGGAGACTAAGACAAGGGCCGCCGCCGCCGGCGAGAACTTACCGGGCAAGGGGAGGCCATGGCGGGGTCGACAGCTCCCAAGGCGCCGGAGAAGCTGGTGAAGGCAGCGTCCGGCGTCCCAGCCAGTTCAGTTTCCGCGCCCCCAACCGCCGCCAATAGCAACGCGGGTAGCGTCGCCGCGCCCCGCCCATCGCGATTAAAGGGGAGGTGGAGCCTGGGCTTTTTGCCCCCAGACCGGAAGCAGAACTGTCTGGCCGGCCCCACAGTATCCGCGCCCGCCAGGCCAGGCAACCTATGGACTGCGCCTCGGAAGAGTGTTGTGCACCGTCACTCATTCCCATTGAGAAATCAAAAAACTCAGGGTGAAGATTTCGCCCCATTGGCCCCTAACCCGGCTGACGAGACGGCGAGCACAGACTTCTAGGAAATGAAGTTCCAAGACGCGGGTATCCTTGTGTCTGCAGAAAAGTAGAACTACATTTCCCAAAATACCCTAAAATCGGGGCCGGAATTAACCACCCCAAGTGAAGGCATTTAGAATCCCGGAAGTGGAGGACAAGTAGCTCTTGGGTGTGTTTTCTTAAAGAGCCGCGAGGCCGGTGTTTCGGTGGACACCCTTTTAAGAACTGATCATTCGCCCCTCGGAAATTCTTTAAATGGTTCGTTCCTTCGAACGTGTCGACTTAAAAGAACACGCGTCTCTCGGAATCACTTCCATGGGGTGGAGAGACGTAGGTTCGAGTCTCATTTCGCCCCGTAATTCGCTGTGTAATCTTGTTGAAAATACCTCTGTTCTGTGAGCCTCCGTTTCCCCATGTGTAATATGAGGGAGTGTGCTGCAACCTGGCCCTCTCAGGACCCGGTGAAACCGTTGTAATTGCGTGTTTGAAAGGAGGAGACAATCCAGTGGTCTGGCCACAAGAGGCCGTCCCTGCTCGCTTTTTAATGTCAGAGTGCCAAGGCGGTCCCTAGACCTTTTCCCTCCACTCCACCCCGCCTCATTCTGGGCATGTTCCCAATCTGAAACTGACCTGGACCAGATGTTTTGCAAGATTCAGGAACCTTCCATCACCTCTCCTGAGCAGATAGGTTTGGTTAGACTCCAAGTCCTGAGGTTTCTCAGACTGAGACGGTGTGTTCCTGGACCTGCAAGCCAGAGTCTGATTCGTGAAACATGGGGAAACTAGCCTGTGGAGGAGCGGCCCTCACTTTGAAACTGGAAGGTATAACACCAGACACCAGCAAAAGATGCATTTAATTCCATCTTTACTGTGATTTGGCGCAGAGCTGGTTCCTTTATCTTGGAAAAGTGTAGGCTCGCTCAACTTAGACACAATGAATTTCTCCTTAAAACAAATAATAGTATCACTTCCACACACCCCTAAATTGTTCAACACTGTTCAAAGGGCACTCTCCAAGCCTTCCCAACATCATTCCCATCTCATTCAGCTATTCTTTTGCTGCCAGTCAAAAATTTAAGATGAAACATTTAATGAAGAAAAAAAATCCACCCATTAAACTTAAAGGTTCTTTTAAGTGTTGCTCGGTGGTATCTTTTGTTTTTGTCAATATGAGCTTGTTTGTTAACATGAGCTTGTAATCGGCAAAACTGAATCCTTTTGTAAAATTATTTTCCAGTATCAGGCTTGTTCAAAGTAAGAGGCGCTGGAAGATTTTACTCATCCTCTTCCTTCCAGATCCCATTGTTTTCTATCCTTAGCTACCAGGGAGGAAGAACTAGGAATGCCCTGCCCCCTCTTGCTCATTTGTTTGCCAAAAAATGAGGTAGATGACCCAGGATCTACTGCTGGCACAACCTGCATAAACCAAAACTGTGCCTCCACTTTGATCAGCCCTTACTCCCTGCCAGCTCCCTCAGATTGGACTCCATTTCTGATTAAGGCCTCCATGTCGGGGGTGGAGAGAGATTCAGTGTTGGAGGA